>LPNX011220521.1:11620-74846 GCA_001517045.1 Pseudotsuga menziesii | reverse complement strand
TATATATATATATATATATATATATTTTAAATATTTAAAAATGTATAAATATATATTTATTTTAATTGTAATATATATATGTTTTTAAATATTTAAATTTTAATATATATCAAAATATTTAAATTAAAATGTATGGGTTGTTTAGATAAATGCCTCCGTCGGTTTAAGGTTCATGATTGTCTCGTGTCTAGGGTTTAGATTTTTCCTAATCCTCCGTGTATTCTCAGAGGATTGAAAAAAATGGGCAACATTTCTGCTTTCTCAACACACATTTTGTAAATTAAACTGACAACATAAATGTTGTTGATTGATAGAAATATTTATAAAAACTATAAATTTAATGTTTAAATTTAACAAATTTAAATTAAAATTTTATGAAAAATTAATGATTTGTCTTGGGTCTAGGGTTGATTAATTGTATCTATGGTTCACATAGGTTCTGTTTGTTCCCAATAATTTGGATAAATTGTTCGATAACCTCTATTACAGTGTTGTTAAGCACCTGGAAGAGTGTGCCATGTTTTGGATTGATTTTCTATGAGCGGGCTATGTTGGTTCTGGAATCTACGAGGTGAGATAAGCCTAGAAACAAGAATATTTATGTGCATTAATAGGGATTTCATCAAGAAGTTAAATGAACCATGTATGTGAAGGGATTCCTACTAGATCGATGATTAAAGTGGTTAGGTACCCATGTACTCCAATCAATTGTTATTCCTTTATATGAACATTGATAGTTTGATGATGTTTACATGACCGATGTATGAGATGCAAGTGCCAAGTTGGACCAAATATGTACTTTTTTCATTGCAAGATTCTTAAATTTAGGGTGGAGAATATGATGCATCAAGCTAGTTAAAGATGTTGATAAGGACCTAACATGACATGGATTGAGGCAAGCACTTGTGAATGAGGAGTGTTGCAATGACTAACTCCTTACTTTCGTATGCGATACTTGATCTTACTGAAGTTTCTCATTTTATTCTTATTGGTCATCATAATGGGGATTTTGTCTCTACTCTAAAAGTTTTCTTATATGTTTTAGGAGAGGTTGTTAGGTTCAGTTGGATTTGAGAGATTTCATCCAACACTACAACAAAACCATGTGATTAGCGTCTCTTTTAGCTTCCTTTTTAGCATCCACCATCACTTTTAGTGTATTTTTCATCATTTTTTTGACAAAGTGGACACTTTTCCATGGAATGGCACTTTTAATGGCGTAATTTGTGCCCCTTTTTAAAATCTAGCGCTATTTTGGATGACAATTAGCATCCCAATTAGCGTCACAGTTAGCATCCCAATTAGTGTCCCAATTAACATTCCAATTAGATTACCAATTAGCGTCCCAAATAGCGTCCCAAATAGCGTCCCAATTAGTGTCCCTTTTTAAAAGTTGGTGCTATTTTGGATGATAATTAGCACCCCAATTAACGTCCCAATTAGTGTCCCAATTAGCATCATAATTATCATCCCAATTAGCATCCCAATTAATGTCCCAATTAACGTCCAAAAAAAAAGCATCCCATATAACGCCCATAATAGCCTCCAAAAAAATGTCATGAATAACATAGCACCATATATTAATCCAGGTTTAGCGACGGGAATTGCGCCATGACTTTCGACAAGAAAAACATCCAACATAGCGCGAAGTATAGAGCCAAGAATTGCGCCTAGAAAACATCCAACGTCGACAGTAACTTTCCGGTTAGCATGCTTGTCTTGTTTATTGAATGTTGAGGAAGCAATTTATCAATTCAAGCTGGAGTTGGAAAGCTTAGCGGGGATCTACATCGACAACCGTCCGGAATAAGGTATGAATCGAGATCCTTTAGTGTTAGATATTTGGTTTCTCTTGCATATAGGAAAGGATTGATTTCTGGAGTCAAGCTGTTTGTTGTGGTACCCCAAGCCATAGGAATTTCTCTCTGTAACAAAATTGGCGACTCCGCTGGGGACGTTCCTTTTTTTTCTTTGGGGTTTGGGGGCACAATGTGCTTGATATTATTGACTTGCTCTTTGTTTCTCCTTGTTTATGTGTTGCATTTTATAGTATGTTCATCCATTGACACTCCCCTTTATTGGTTTGACTCTTGGCCTGCTTTTTACCACTGTCTTCTCTATATATGCAGGTTTTTGGCTAAAAGTTATGTACACACGTAGATTTTTGGCCAAAATTCGTGTATACATGTAGGTTTTTGGCCAAAATATGTGTATACATGCATATTTTTGGCCAAAAGTTGCGTATATACGCAGTTGTTCTTTAAACAGTTGCGTACATCCTCCCTTTTGGTGAGTTTGATGTTGTGGGAAGTTGTTGGGTGGGTTGTGAGTGTGGTTGGGTCTTCCTTGGGTTTGATGTTGTCTGTTGGATGCTTCTTTTGTGACCAGAGACCACCTTTTCATTGATTTTTATTTGAAAGTAGTTTTAGTCATTTATCCTTTTTGTTTTGCCATTAGTGCATTACTCTTTTTTGTCTTGGTGTCTTGCTGGGCTTGTGCTTTATACTTGCTACGGAGACTGAGAGTTTTAGATGACTTTTATTGCATTTTTCATTCTTTTATATTGAGAAATACAAAGTAGTTGCCCTCTTAGTTGCATCTTAGATATGGATTTGAGGAGGTACTTGCATTGGATTACTTGGATAAGAGTTGTGTTTAGACTTTCATATAGGAAGGATTTCATTGGCATTCAGAAAGGAATATATATTTATGCATCTCATGTAGTGGCATACCCTATTTTTCATTTGAAAAATATTGAACTTAGCATTGTTTGTTACGGTGTGCATATTTATTTCACTGCTGAGTCATAATGTCATTAGTTGCACGATCATTTACCTTTGAGTAATTACAGCCAATTAAAATCAACGCATAATAAAATGAATTACACTCTTTTCTTTTATAGGGTGCACCAAAAATATTAGGTTTTAGGGTCTTGGAATAGTTCATTGTGAGTAAATTCTCCAAGACCACTAAACAACAACATGTATGTGTCTGTCTAGGTGAGAGTGTGAAATTCGTTGGTGTAATTAGTGTTTCTCAGGATCCTCCTCTTACAAGGGAGTTAAGCACGAGGCAGTGTTAGCGGTTATGATTGGGATGACCCCTGGTTGTAACTAAGTAGCACCAGAGATATTTCCAGGATTGTATTCGTATCTGGGGGCTCTTTCGAGAGTTTCAAGCTTTCCTACCCTGCCCATACGGTCGATCCCACCTACGACTGTGTTGAGGACTGGAAAATCGTAGGCAACAACAACAAGGGATTCTTCCTAGTCAACGTTCCTAACTAGCCCGTGACTATTTGGTATGGGGAGTCCGTTCGGTTTGCGGTCCGACTGTCATAAGTCAAGTAACAAAAATAAAAGGTTTTACCGGTTGCGGCCGGGTCCACCGTATATATTTTTGTATTTTTTAACTTTAAGTATGAGATGCAAGTGCCTATCTAAAATGCATATTTGATAAAGAATACAAGGAGTGGTCACAATGTGATGCACAGGTTCTTACATCTTGTCTTAGACTCTCTCGCATCTAAACCACACACAACAAGAAATAAAAATAACTAAGCTGTCCCTAGGGAGTGAGATCATCATTAAATGAGTAATGTATTACTATTCATGCATTAAGAAAAATCACAGATAGTTTTGCTTTGCTTCAAAACACATAAACATGAATAGATAGATGAACAACAAGATATCTCATTGTCTGTGAAAACATTCATTACTCATAGTGGAAATTATCATGAAATAAAACAGAGAGCATTCATAAAAGAACATAGGTTCAACAAGTTAGAACGATCTCACGGTTAATGAATAAGAGCTGAAAACAAAATAGTTCCCCTTCAACCACATCCATTGAACAACATTTGAGCATTCCACTAAAGCTTCCTCCAACAGGAAAAATTGTAATCATATATTGCAAAACAAAATAGTTCCTCTTACAATGTGTTCTCACAATTCTAACTAGGAAAAAGTCCCCCTTTCTATCTAACTATCCTATACTTATACAAAAGGAAAAACTTTTGGGCTGCCCCAAATGACTTTTGGGCTTCCTCGACGTTTCATCTCCCAAAATTGTCTTATATTGAGTGCTCATACAATTTACAATATATTACACTTGAACAAACTAATAAAGCACTTTAAGTGGAAGGCCTCGCTTGATTATTTAGGAACTTTTTCCATGCTTGGGATTCTAATGCAATATTCTCAAATTCAGAAGGCTCGAGAAAACAAATATTAATCTCAAAATTTGCAGCCTGATTTTTAATCACTTCGATTTTGGCTGAGCTCACGTGTAGTTGATCTTCCAACAATTGTACACTGACTGCCGAATGGGCCACTTCATCCTTCAATATCTATTCATCTAAGACTTTGACCTATTGAATCCTCTGCTCATTCTCTTGATATCTGCTTTGTAACATTTCTATGAACAGGTCATGTTCTGGAAATGCATCTAATCTCTGCTCAGCAGTCACCTGGCATCGGTTGTAAGTGATCAGTAGCCTTCTGCAATACTCGGTGCAAGCCCCTTTCATTTTCTTTACAACCATCTTTAATTCTTCTGCTGTGTTTATTGCAAACTCCAACAACTCATAATCCTGTCTTAAGCCTTGTGGATCATTTGCTGGTAAGTCTGTAGGAATATCTTCATTTGCCTTCAACCTTCCTATTCTTCTCGTCAGGACTTCCAAAATGTCATTGGACCTATCTACAAAATACGAAGATGTCTACAAAATTTATTCTAATCTATTATCTACCTGCAAAAATTTGCATCTTTCTTCTTCTATGGACACCTGCAGCTGGTGCAATTTGCTTCTTTGTGTTAAGACATGCTCTTTGAAAGGATGAATACTGGTTTGCTGTTCCTTAGCCTCTTTCAAATATGCTGCTAGTGAAGCAATTTGTCCCTTAAAATTTGCTGCTTGTACCTGAAACCATTTTTCTGTCTCCTCCATGGTATCCCTTTGTGTTTCTAGTTCCCCAAATTTACTTTGTAGTTGGTCTCTTTCTGCACGAATATTTTCATCTGCTGTTTTTAGTCCATCCCTTTCTGTCCTTAGCTCCTGATATCCCTGCTACAATTTTTCTAAGCTATCCTGAGCATCTGATCCTTTCTTTTCAATAGAAACTTCTAAAGACATCTTGTCTACTTGGAGGGACTGAAACTCTGCTTTTGAAGACTTTACTTCATTCAGCATGTCTTTGAACTTTCTCTTTAATTTGTTTCCTTCATCTCTTCTCTTTTTCAGTCTGTCTCTTAATTGGGCAGAAATTTTTCTTGATTGCTCAAGGTCTGTCATTATTCGATCCACATTATCTTCAGAGTCATGGATCAATGCTGCTCCAGCTCAGATTGTCAGTCTCGATTCCTTGTCTATCCCATGGACCAAGGTTTTATTATTTATCATCCTCCCTAACTGCTCCCCAGTTTCAACTTTCTTCTTAGTCCTCTTCACAATTCTTTTCTTTTCTCTGTCATAAAATATGGTACTTAAATATAGAACTTCTTCCCCTTTCTTTTGTTCAAAAGGAATCAACCTTAATCCATAAACAACAACCTGCCCTAAAGTGCTGCCAGTAGTTGCAGTAGGCTCTTGGGAGTCAGGAAAATCCTGATCTTGTACTTCTTGAGTGTCTGCAGGGTTAGAAGTTTGTTGATTTGTTGTGGACCCTGTCAGTTTCAGCCTTTCAGCTTCCTGCTTCTTTAGCTCTTCATCCTCTTTCCTTTTTCTTTCTTCTTCTTCCCTCCTGGCAGCTTCTTCTGCAGTCTTTGCTGCTTCTTGTTCAACTTTCTTCCTTTCTTCTTCTTCAATTTTAAGCTAACTCTCGGCCTCCTGTTCTAGTCTCCTAGCATCTTCTTCTGTTTTCCTGGCCTCTTCTTCATCATATTTCTTTTGCTCAGCCTGGCCCTTACCACCTTTAGTGGTGATCTTCCTTTTAAATCTTCTTTTTAATGCAGTCATATTTTCTACATTTATGAAAGTTTCCTCATCCTTATCCCAATGGTTCATATATTCAAAATGAACATTGGATTCCTTGCAATGCTCTACTACTTTTCTCTAAGAATCATTCCTATGGAAGCTCATTTCTCCAAAGTGAAATTTCTCTAGTTCCTGTACAAACGCGTCAGCCTTTTTAACGTGTGAAAACTTATAGCTTCACAATCTGAACGGTATGGGAGGATAAGTTGCCTTCTTGTGCTTGAAAAAAAAACTCCCTATACCATCCAAGAAAACCTGCTTGATTGCTTCTTTGTGTACCACATAGTTAGTGGCATATTTGGGAAGCAACAAAGGTGCCCTAGAACAACCACAGATTCTAATATACATCCCTTCCTCAATCAAGTAGTAATTTGCAAACTCCTCAATGATATTCAGTGCTTCTTCAGACATGCAATTGCATTCTTTCAAGAATATCAATGTATACAAGGGCATGATAAATTGTTGACAAACTTCTCTATAATGATTGTAGCATTTGTGTGCCCATAATGGTTTGTAGGCCGTGTACACAGGGGTTATATCCTTGTCCCATATGCACCTTAGGTTAGGAAATGGCTGTGTGCATAGTATACAATCAATCAATATGGAGCTCATGTAGAACTCAGACTTTTTCTGAGATACTCCTCCCAGAGCTAAAGCAATACAAGTTGAGAGACTGTTTGACACAATGTTTTTCCAATTGAACACAGTCCCTTCGTTGGCTACATAGAATATGATAGGAACCCATCCTAACTTGAAACTCCTTCCATGGGCTCTCCCAAAGATTCTATTTAGCATTAGTGCAATGAACCTGTAAGGGGTTCTTAAAGTAGCCGTGTCATATTCTCCTGATGGTCTGGTTCGAAAATTCTTACTAGGTACCATCATTCTTTTCACAGTTTCAACCATGTCTAGGTTAATCTCCTTCAGCCAACCTTCAGTTAGATAAACCTGGGCTTCTGGTAAGTGGTAAGTTAATGATACATAACCAGGGTTGTAAGCAGCATAGCCCTTCTTGGAGGTATTGGCCAGAATCATGGTAGTCACGTCTGCCCTAGGTAGAATCCATCCAATTACTTCTGAGCATGGGAAAATCTCAGGCTTGGTAGCTATCTTCATCAAGGCAGATTTTTCAATATTAGCATATATCGTTACTTCTTCAAAACCGGTGTTAGGAACTTCTTGGTGTGAAATTAGTCTATAAATTTCACCCCACTTGTATTTAGGTTCTACCCTGGTGGTGCATCTAATATCTTTGTAAATGGACTGAACCTTTGTGATAACCTCCACCTCAGGTTCCTCTTCAACTACAGGAGCTTTCATTTTCTGCCTCTTTGACATCTTGTCTTGGAAAAGCTACCCTGTCATACAACAAACTGTCTTTTAGTCCCTTTTGAGCTGTTCATCCAATATTCAAAGAACGAAGAAAAAACTATATAAGCATTTACCTCGGCCATGTTTTCCATAGCTAAATCTATGTAAAATACAGAACCAGGGCTAACTATCAAATCCTTTTGCAAAAGATAGGTCTGCAAAAATCCTAGATCCTGCCCGTGACTAAAGATTAACAAAAGGAACCATAACCCCACTCACATCATAAAAATTCTCCTGGCAAAGAAACCAGTCTAATCAAAACTACATCCTCGGTGTTATTGTCTTGAGAAAAAAAAATGTCCTAACTCCCTGCTCAAAATAAATCCCATCAAAATGAGGCATATCCTTAAAATTTTCTACCCAAGTACCAAACACTTGAGCAACCAAATCACCAGAAAACAAACCCTTCGGTATCTCGACCAAATCCAGGGTAAACGCCTACCAAATGCAAAAGAAAGGGAAAATTCCTCCCCCAAACGACCATACGCAAACCAGAAAAACTGGTGCAGACAGCATAACGCTCGTCTGCACCAGTTTCCTAAACACTTGGAAAGGGTTCACAAACTCATAACAGTTCCGCAGCAATCATTAAGGAAAATGAGAACAACCGCCTCCCATCCGCTAACTATTAAAATGAACTACATATATGCTGATAAACCCATAAACATATGTGCCCATCGACCACAGCGGGAAAAAACCTAACCACGGACGAGACCCTAGTTCAAAACTCAACTAAAGGGGTAGAATCAATGGTTGGCCTACTTGGTAATGAGTTGTGCAATCGACAAGGAGAATCTAAAAACTTCCACGATGACGCTACCCACGAACGAGCTCCCAACAGCTAGGTACAACACCCAATTCGAAATGACAAGGACAGCGTAGGCACGAGTTTGTAGGTAAAATAATAGAAAAATGCCCAAATCCCACACACACACACACACACACACACACACACACACATATATATATATATATATATATCTTTTGGTGAAAAACACTCAATGGGAAAAAACACCACAATCGGGCGGCGGGAGAACTAAGGTATCGGCGTCCAAACTGATAATGGGCTGCAATGGCAGAAGACAAAACAATTGTGAGCTCCGCAGTGCAAAGATAATCAATGATGAAAAAAAACTCAACATCGGATCTCAACTAGACTATAGCATCGAACTATAAGTTTGTTAGAACGCCGTAGCGGCGGAAGTTGTATAGGAAAAACCTTCCGTAGACCAATCTAAGTTGGGAAAAAAAAGAAAAAAACCAAAATTTAAGCGAAACATCGGTGAAGAATCAAGCATCGACGAATGGGAAAACTATCATGCGGAAGTTTAATCTGCTATAGAGCCACAACAGTGGGAGGTGAAACAACTATGACCGTTGCGAAACAAGGCTGACGACGATCGGGAAAGGTCAAAACTTCTGTCGTGGTGTTCTCAATTTCTCATCTGAAACAGCGGAAAAATAAAACACTAGTGCACCGACGGTTTTCAAATAAATTCCGATAATGAAATAGAAACGAGAGTGCATCGACATGAGATAGAGCTTTTGATTGGGTTGTTATTCCACTGAACCTCTGTAATGGCGGATGCGTAGTTGACTATGGTCCCTATTCATTACTTCAACAAATTTCGACAGCGAGATAAGAAATTACCATAAGTCATAAAAGATAGCAATCAGCATAAAGATATTCATTCAACAACCATATTAAACAATCAAAATTTTAGTAAAATCAATCAATCCCAACAAAAATAAGCAATACAAATTTAAAAGGAGGGTCCCAATTTTTTAGAAATTTGGGAAATTGTTGCAGCTGCAACAATTGGCGATTACCTGGTGAACCCCAGATCTCTGAATCAACTCTTCCCTAAGTAACAGACTATTCAGCAATTAAACTAATATGTTGAATTTTTCTAGATGTCCGTATTCCTTCTATGGAAAACGTATGTACTTTAATCATTGATGATAGTCCAATTTTTTGGAAATGGAAACCCCAAAATCTCAAATTCAGGATAACTCTTTCAAGGCCAAGTAGACGAGTTTCTTTTACCTCTATCTTTGGGTAGCTTCCATCTTGGACACCACTGGATTGTAACATATGGTAAACATAAATATTCATTTGTTCCTCATTCCCATGCCATTTTGCACTTTTGTTCTTTTGAGTCCTCCTTATGCCTTTCTTTTTGAATTTTATTCAGGCTCCTCTATCCATAGTGTCCTTTTGTGTGAGTGATGTATTTTGATTTTCAGCTCATGGATAGAGAAGAACTTTTGGCAAATTTGTACTCATATGATTCGGTACTTTGTTTTGATAGGTATTGATTATTTAGGAGTTTCAACTCTTATTAGCCTTTAGGCTTTCAATTCTTGGCCTAGGATCATTTACATATAATATACTGTTTACCTTGCTTCCTTTCCGTGGGTCTTTTGTTGTCACCCCCTAGGACATTTTGTTTTGTTTTTTGTTTTTTTTTTTAGATGTAAAATGGATGGAGCCTCGAAATAGTATTCCAGACCTTTTGATTTTGAGTTATTTTCAAAGATTAAGCAGGACTTCAATGTGTTCATAGCCACTTAGGAAAACTTACTTACTAGAAGAAATTCTATCAGCTTAAACAAGAGTACACAATCCTCTACCCAGAGATTTCAGTTAATCTGAAACCCTCATGCTTTCCATGCAACCAAAAGTTTTCCTCTTTTATTTAAACCAAACCAAAAATAACTAGAAACAAAAGTAGTAAATCAAAGTGAAAAAACCAAATCAAATTATTTATGTACAAGGTCATTAAAACAAAAACCAAGAAAATGATTTTTTTTTTTGGAGAAATAAACCACCAAATAGTCAGTTCTCTGCCCACCCCTATAGATTTAACAGATAGTAAGTTAAGGGGTTAGGATTGAATGCAAATGAGAAATACCTAAACATTATCTAATTCTACTGTTCTTGAAACAAAAGCTACATCTAATAATTTACAATCAATCTTATCAGCTCGTGAACATTGAAGGAGACCGGGCTGGATGTCTACTGTGTTGCTGGCTTTTTCTGATGCAAAATGTCTCATTTCAAGCTCACTTAGATAATTCCCCAATACAACATTTACTGATTCATTCTCCTCTTCCAATTTAGTGACAGTGTGTTTCATGTAGGGCTCTCTTAATATTTTGATCTGATTTGAGCTTCCTTTATGAGGCAACCACAAATGTGACCAATCCAAAGCAAAATACCCTTTTAATCTCACTGACCAGTCTCGATTCAAAATAACTCCATAACCATCAGGTATGTCTGCTACCACAATATCAATATATTGACATATATTTTCATTTGCAGATAAATGAATCAGAATATCCTCCATCTCCCCGACTACTTTCACATTAGTCCTATCTAATTGAGTAGCCTCCCAGGCAGTAGGTTTAGGCTGTCCATTAATATTTCTGCAAAATGCAAGTGGCATAACATTAACTGATGACCCAGAATCTACCAAATAGTTGTGCACCTTATGATTCAAAATTTCCAAAGTCAACAGGAAAGGTGGGGTTTTAAACCTAGTCTTTACTCCCACACTTGCTTCAACAACTTCTTCTATAGGTTGGTTTTTTGTGGGTATATTTTCCCCTAGTTCTTCAGGGGTTTTGAGATTTTCTTCTTCAATAGGCTTAGCAGGCATGTTTACCTGATTCAGATCTTGACTGGTAATTTTAGGTGTCTCATCATCTATGTTGTTCTTCAGTTGTTTCTTTACATTTTCTTGCAATTTCTTGATCTTTGAGAGTATTGAATTATCTTTGTTCACCAAATCCAGGCTTCTTGCTGACATATTTGTTTCCGATATCTCCTCATGCTTCAGAGTATTTTCTTCTGTATCAAAAAGTGAAACACAGTCCCATAAAACCATGGTGTCATTTTTCTTGTTTTTTTGTGGATTTACCACCCTTTTCTTCTTCATTATTGTCCTCTATTAATTTGGAATCCAGCAGCTGATTCATAACTAATTTCATCGAGTTTATCCATTGAGGACAACTTTTTTCAGAATGAGGCTATTGGTGAAAAGTGCAAAAATTATCCATACCAACCTCAGTTAAGTTCATTGATGCAGAACTATATGGAGGAGGTTTGGATTGATTGTTATCCTCTCTTCTCTTGTAATACAGCTTATATGCTTTCTGAGCTTCCTTTTATTTTTCCAAATCTATTATTCAGTTGGAAAGCTTCTGCATCATTTTTAACATCCCCTCAAAATAATGTGATTACTCCTCTTTAGGTTTGGATAGTAATAAGGCTTTCTTCCCAAAAGGTTTTTCTCCTATTGCTCAGGATAATCTTCTATACTTTCCTTTTCAGCCTCTACTCTTTCAGCTTCTTCATAAGTCTCTGATAACGTAGGTTTAACTTGGGATTTTGCAAACATAGCCAAGTTAGGCCCTAGAGCTGAGGTATAATACTCAATCAGAACCTTATCATAGGGCTTATCAGTTGCAGAGAAATTCTTAAGATAAGCGGAAAACCTTTGGGTAAAATTATGCACCTTTTCTTTTCTTTCTTTCTTCAAAGTGCCTAAACCTTTCATTAGTGCTACATGAGTCTTTTGGGCTGCATATTTGCTTCTGAAAATCCTTTCAAAAGTGTCCCAATCTAGAATTGAATTTGCAGGCAAACCAAAATACCATGAGGCTGCTGCTCCTTTAAGGGTACGTGGAAAAAGTCTACAGACTACATCCTCGTGTTCTCCAGCTTTTAGTCCTTCTATGGCCAAGTAAAAAATTTGCAAATGGTTATCTACTAAAATATTCTCATTTGGGTCAAACTTGGGTAGCATATTCTCAAAAGCATGAGGTAAGTCATGGAACGGAGGTGCTAAGTTTAGGGGTAATTTGGATTTCCAAGCAGGTGGTGGATTTGGTGTGTTAGGTGGCTGATTTGCATTTACACCTGCCATGAGTCTAGGTGGAGAGTGAGGAGGTGAGTGAGCAGGAGTATGGACAGGTGAACCGTTAGGTGTATCAGGGCCTACTTGATTCAAAGGCTGAACAACTTCCTGTAATGCTACTTCTACTAATTCTTCCAAATCTCCAACCAAAACTGAATCTTCCAAGATGGGACAGTCTTTCTTCTTGTATTCTCTTCGGGGTAAATCGGGGATAGTGGGTAATCCTCCAATACTCTTCACATATGCTCTAGTGTGTCTCCTCAGATCATTAACAACTTCATTTTCCATAGAATACAAATGTTCTTTCCACTTCTCTTCGGGATTCAGATTGGGAAATAAACTGCTTTCAAAACTATCACCGGTGGAGTAATTTCGAGGAAATGGGTTTCCTCAGCCAGCCATGCACTGGTGGCCCTCCTTCTAGCACCATAAACTATTGAGGCCTGGAAAATCATAGGCAACAACAGCAAGGGATTCTTCCTAGTCAACATTCCCAACTAGCCCGTGACTGTTTGGTATGGGGAATCCATCCGGTTTGTAGTCCGGCTACCGTAAGTCAAGTAACAAAAGTAAAGGGTTTTACCAATTGCGGTCTGGTCCACCGTATATATTTTTATGTTTTTTAACTTTAAGTATGAGATGCAAGTGGCTATCTAAAATGCAGATTTGATAAAGAATATGAGGAGCGGTCACAATGTGATGCGCAGGTTCTTACCTCTCGTCTTAGACTCTCTCGCATCTAAAACACACACAACAGGAAATAAAACTAACTAAGTTGTCCATAGGGAGTGATATCATCATTAAATGAGTAATGTATTACTGTTCATGCAATAAGAAAAATCACAGATAGTTGTTCTTTGCTTCAAAACACATAAACATGAATAGATAGATGAACAACAAGATAGCTCATTGTCTGTGAAAACATTCATTACTCATAGTGGAAATTATCATGAAATAAACCAAAGAGCATTCATAAAAGAACATAGGCTCAACAAGTTAGAACGATCTCATGGTTAATGAATAAGAGCTAAAAATGAAATAGTTCCCCTTCAACCACATCCATTGAACAACATTTGAGCATTCCACCAAAGCTTTCTCCAACAGAAAAAATTGTAATCATATATTGCAAAATGAAATAGTTCCTCTTGCAATGTGTTCTCACAAGTCTAACAAGGAAAAAGTCCCCCTTTCAATCTAACTATCCTATACTTATACAAAAGGAAAAACTTTTGGTTTGCCCCAAATGACTCTTGGGCTTTCCCAACGTTTCATCTCCCAAAATTGTCTTATATTGAGTGCTCATACAATTTACAATATATTACACTTGAACAAACTAATAAAGAACTTTAAGTGGAAGGCCCCGCTTGATTATTTAGGAACTTTTTCCATGCTTGGGCTTCTGATGTGATATTCTCAAATTCAGAAGGCTCGAGAAAATGAATATTAATCTCAAACTTTGCAACTTGATTTTTAATCACTTCGATTCTGGCTGAGCTCAGGCGTAGTTGATCTTTCAGCAACTGTACACTGACTGCCGAATGGGCCACTTCATCCTTCAAGATTTGTTCGTCTAAGACTTTGACCTGCTGAATCCTCTCCTCATCCTCTTAATATCTGCTTTGTAACATTTCTATGAACAGGTCATGTTCTGGAAATGCAACTAATCTTTGCTCAGCAGTCACCTGGCATCGGTTGTAAGTGATCAGTAGCCTTCTCCAATACTCGGTGCAAGCCCCTTTCATTTTCTTTACAACCTTCTTGAATTCTTCTGCTGTGTTTATTGCAAACTACAACAAGTCATAATCCTGTCTTAAGCCTTGTGTATATTTTGCTGGTAAGTCTGCACGAATCTCTTCATTTTCCTCCAACCTTCCTATTCTTCCCATTAGGACTTCCAAAATGTCCTGGGACCTATCTACAAAATACAAATATGTCTCCAAAATTTCTTCTAATCTATTATCTACCTGCAAAACTTTGCATCTTTCTTCTTCTATGGACACCTGCAACTGGTACATTTTGCTTCTTTGTGTTAGGACATGCTCTTTGAAAGGATGAATATTGGTTTGCTGTTCCTTAGCCTCTTTCAAAGATGCTGCTAGTGAAGCAATTTGTCCCTTAAACTCTACTGCTTGTACCTAAAACCATTTTTCTATCTCCTCCATGGTAGCCCTTTGTGTTTCCAGTTCCCCAACTTTACTTTGTAGTTGGTCTCTTTCTGCATGAATATTTTCATTTACTATTTTTAGTCCATCCCTTTCTGTCCTTAGCTCCTGATATTCTTGCTACAATTTTGCTAAGCTATCCTGAGCATCTGCTCCTCGCTTTTCAATAGCAACTTCTAAAGAAATATTTTCTGCTTGGAGGGACTAAAACTCTGCTTTTGAAGACTTTACTTCATTCAGCATGTATTCGAACTTTCTCTTTAATTTGTTTCCTTCATCTCTCTCCTTTTTCAGAGTGTCTCTTAATTGGGAAGCAATTTTCCTTGATTTCTCAAGGTCTGTCATTATTCGATCCACATTATCTTCAGAGGCATGGATCAATGTTGCTCCAGCTCGGATTGTCAATCTCGGTTCCTTGTCTGTCCCATGGACCAAGGTTTTATCATTTATCATCCTCCCTGACTGCCCCCTACTTTCAAATTTCTTCTTAGTCCTCTTCACAATTATTTTATTTTCTCTGTCATAAAAGATAGTACTGAAATCTAGAACTTCTTCCCCTTTCTTTTGTTCAAAAGGAATCAACCTTAATCTGGAAACAACCACTTGCCCTAAACTGCTGCCAGCAGTTGCAATAGGCTCTTGGGAGTCAGGACAATGCTGATCTTGTACTTCTTAAGTGTCTGCAGGGTTAGAAGTTTGTTGATCTATTGTGGACCCTGTCAGTTTCAGCCTTTCAGCTTCCTGCTTTTTTAGCTCTTCATCCTCTTTCCTTTTTCTTTCTTCTTCTTCCCTCTTGGCAGCTTCTTCTGCACTCTTTGTTGCTTCTTGTTCAACTTTCTTCCTTTCTTCTTCTTCAATTTTAAGCCAACTATCGGCTTCCTATGCTAGTATCCTAGCATCTTCTTCTCTTTTCCTGGCCTCTTCTTCATTAGCTTTCTTCTGCTCAGCCTGGCCCTTACCACCTTTAGTGGTGATCTTCCTTTTAAATCTTCATTTTAATGCAGTCATATTTTCTGCATTTCTGAAAGTTTCCTCATCCTTATCCCAGTGGTTTGTATATTCAAAATGAACATTGGCTTCCTTGCAATATTGCTCTGCCACTTTGCTCTGAGAATCATTCCAATGGAAGCTCATTTCTCCAAAGTGAAATTTCTCCAGTTCATGTACAAACTCATCAGCCTTTTTAACTTTTGAAAACTTATAGCTTCCCAATCTGAATGGTATGGGAGGATAAGTTGCCTTCTTGTGCTCGGACAAAAAACTCTCTATACCATCCAAGAAAACCTGCCTGACTGCTTCTTTATGTACCACATAGTCAGTGGCATATTTGGGAAGCAACAAAGGTGCCTTGGAACAACCATACATTCTAATACACATCCCTTCCTCAGTCAAGTAGTAATTTGCAAACTCCTCAATGAATTTTAGTGCTTCTTCAGACATCCAATTGCATTCTTTCAAGAAAATCAACATATACAAGGGCATGATAAATTGTTGACAAACTTCTCTACAATGATTGTAGTGTTTGTGTGCCCATAATTGTTTGTAGTCCGTGTACATAGGGGTTCTATCCCTGTCCCATATGCACTTTAGGTTAGGAAATGGCTGGGTGCATAGTATACAATCAATCAATATGGAGCTCATGTAGAACTCGGAATTTTTCTGAGATACTCCTCCCATAGCTGAAGCAATACAAGATGAGAGACTGTTTGACACAATGTTTTCCCAGTTGAACACAGTCCCTTTGGTGGCTACATAGAAGATGATAGGACCCCATCCTAACCTGAAACTCCTTCTATGGGCTCTCCAAAATATTCTGTTTAGCATTAGCGTAATGAACCTATAAGGGGTTCTTAAAGTAGCTGTGTCATATTATTTTGATGGTCTGGTTCATAAATTCTTACCAGGTGCCATCAATCTTTTTACAGTTTCAACTAGGTCTAGGTTAATCTCCTTTAGCCAACCTTCAGTTAGGTAAACCTAGGATTCTGGTAAGTGGCAAGCTAATGATACATAACTAGGGCTGTAAACAGCATAGCCCTGCTTGGAAGTATTGTCCAGAATCATGGTAGTCACATCTTCCCTAGGTAGAATCCATCCAATTACTTCTGAGCATGGGAAAATCTCAGGCATGGTAGCTATCTTCATCAAGGCAAATTTTTCAATATTGGCATATATCGTTACTTCTTCAAAACCGGTGTCAGGCACTTCTTGGTGTGAAATTAGTCTATAAATTTTACCCCACTTGTATTCAGGTTCTACTCCAGTGGTGCATCTAGTGTCTTCGTAAATGGACTCAACCTTTGTGATAACCTCCACCTCAGGTTCCTCTTCAACTACAGGAGCTTTCTTTTTCTACCTCTTTGACATCTCGTCTTCGGAAAAGCTGCCCTGTCATACAACAAACTATCTTTTAGGCCCTTTTGAGCTGTTCAACCAATATTCAAAGAATGAAGAAAAAACTATATAAGAATTTACCTCGGCCATGTTTGCCATAGCTAAATCTATGTAAAATACAAAACTAGGGCTAACTGTCAAATCCTTTTGCTAAAGATAGGTCTGCAAAAACCCCAGATCCTGCCCATGACTAAAGATTAAAAAAAGACACCATAACCCCACTCACATCATAAAAATTCTCCTGGCAAAGAAACCAGTCTAATCAAAACTACATCCTCAGCGTTATCGTCTTCAGAAGAAAAAAAATGTCCTAACTCCCTGCTCAAAATAAATCGCATCAAAATGAGGCATATCCTTAAAAACTGCTACCCAAGTACCAAACACGCAAGAAACCAAATCACCGAAAAACAAACCCTTCGGTATCTCGAACAAAACCAGGGTAAACGCCTACCAAATGCAAAAGAAAGGGAAAATTCCTCCCTTGGACGACCATACACAAACCATAAAAAATGGTGCAAACAACGTAACGCTCGTCTGCACCAGTTTCCTAAACAGTTGGAAAGGGTTCACAAACTCATAATGGTTCCACAACAATCATTAAGGAAAATGAGAACAACCCCCTCCCATCCGCTAACTTTCAAAATGAACTACATATATGCTGATAAACCCATAAACATGTGTACCCATCGACCACGATGGGAAAAAACCTAACCACATACGAGACCCTAGTTCAAAACTCAACTGAAGGGGTAGAATCAATGGTTGGCCTACCTGGCAATGAGCTGTGCAGTCGACAAGGAGAATTTGAAAACTTCCACGGTGACACCACCCATGAATGAGCTCCTGACAGCTAGGTACAATGCCCAATTTGAAACGACAAGGACAGTGCAGGCACGAGTTTGGAGGTAAAATAATAGAAAAATGCCCAAATCCCATATATATATATATATATATATCCTCTGGTGAAAAACACTCGGTGGGAAAAAAACACCACAATCGGGCGGCGGGAGAACTAAGGTATTGGTGTCCAAACTGGTAATGGGACGCAACGAAAAAAGATGAAACAACTGTGAGCTCTGCAGTGCAAAGAGAATCGACGACGAAAAACAACTCAACATCACATCTCAACTAGACTATAGCCTTAGACTATAAGTTCGTTAGAACACTGCAACGGCAGAAGCTATATAGGCAAAACATTCCGTAGACCAATCCAAGTCAGGAAAAAAAAAGCCAAAATTTAAGTGAAACATCAGCGAAGAATCAAGCATCGGTGAATGGGAAAAATATCACGTGGAATTTTAATCCGCTACAGAGCCACAACAACAGGAGATGAAAAAACTGTGATCGTTGTGAAACAAGACTGACGGCGATTGGGAAAGGTCAAAACTTCTGTTGTGGTGTTCACAATTTCTCATCCGAAACGGTGGAAAAATAAAACACTAGTGCCTTGACGGTTTTCAAATAAAACACCGACAATGAAATAGAAACAAGAGTGCATCGACATGAGATAGAGATTTTGATCGGGTTGTTATTCCACTGAACCTCCGCAATAGCAGATGCGTAGTTGACTATGGTTTCGATTCATAACTTCAACAAATTCCGACAGTGAGATAAGAAATTACCATAAGTCATAAAAGATAGCAATCAGCATAAAGATATTCATTCAAAAACCATTTTAAACAATGAAAATTTTAGTAAAATCAAGCAATC
Organism: Pseudotsuga menziesii; assembly: GCA_001517045.1. Taxonomy (NCBI): domain Eukaryota; kingdom Viridiplantae; phylum Streptophyta; class Pinopsida; order Pinales; family Pinaceae; genus Pseudotsuga; species Pseudotsuga menziesii. The sequence goes on along the minus strand of LPNX011220521.1, from coordinate 56,313 downwards.
CCAACAAAACTAAGCAAGACAAATTTAAAAGGAGGGTCCCAATTTTTTAGAAATTTGGGAAATCATTGCAGCTGCAACAGATTGCCTGCCTGAGCATTGGTTATATTGGGGTGACCTTAGTTGCCTTACCTAGGTTATCACAGGGGGTACTTGCAGATGTTATTCTGTAGGTGTCTTGGCCAGGTAGAGGTTGAACAACACAGTCGCTTTATGCGTTGAAGCTGAGGCCCACTATAATTGGTTACGTACCTTTGCTTGTAGTGTATGGGAGTTTTGAGCCTCTCCTAGGTGAGACATACCTGCTGTATTCAGGAGCTCACATATACTCCCTTTGGTTTGCTTGTTTTTTGGATGTATATTTTCTTAGGGGTGTGCTCTTTGTGCGCTAGTTGGCCTTTGGGATCATGGTTACTTGAGTATATTTATACTCTCTTGAGTTTGGGTCCTTTTATTTTTGGCATGCCTGATATCCTATCACCTGTCCTTGGTCCTAGTACGGACCCTAGTGTCATACTTGGGGGCATCACAGACCCTTACCATGCTGATAGATTTTGGGAATGATCATATTCCATCCTCTACTCCATTTATGGAGGATTTTTATTCCCTTCGCTCGGTCTTTACACCAGTGGTCACCCTCACGGGGGTGGTAGTGGATGTGTGAACGTTGGGTCTACACCTTACTTTCCTTTTTATGTCCCATCGTTCCCTGCATTGTTTCCTTTGGGTGTAGTTGTCATGATCATTCATCCCTATATCCTATAGTTTGGATTCTTTATTGACTATTTTGGTTTGTGTTGGACTAATATGGTTGTCATGTAGAGTCCAATTTTTGTACACTCTCTTCGAGGTTTCAAACCATTTATGCCTATCACAGGTATCATGTCTAAACTGGCATATAGGTTAGGATTTCACATCTGCTTGCATTTTACATTACCTGATGACTATTTCATTTTAACCTTAGGTACGAACCCATTCCATGGTATCATAGAACCTTCATGATGTTGTTAGAAGTGGGACTATGTGAATGGTAGATATTTCCTATATGTGGGTGTCCTAGTTAGCTCCCCTTTGTATTTGGTACCCATGTTGTGAGTCCTCTCTTAGGTCCAGGAGTCCTTTGTATAGTATCACCATGACTTTGCGCAAGAGCCTCATACACCTCTTGATCTTTTTGCTGGCCTGTTTCCTCAGGAATCCGTCATGTCAAGTTGTAATTGCATTATCATGAGCTTTTCCTACCTCATTGAGCCTTATGTTGGCTTCCCTGACTTTGAGTATCAGCCATATAGCCTAAGCTTGTCTCATGTCTAGCCATGCAGAGCCATATCCTTTGCAGCTTGATTCCCCATTTTTTACCGGGATGGGACTTTCCCTCGAGTGTCGCTATCGTACATGTGTGTCCTTGCATTGAGCATAGGTATGTTCCGCTGCTTGGAACTAGTTTGTTTGTCCCTTGAAACTCGTCTCTTTCTAGTATGTAAATGTAAAGCACTTTTATTATTTCTCAAGCTTTTCAAAATATTTGAAAAAGTCCAAAAAAATAAAAAAACCAAAAATTTGGACAAGAAAAGATGTTATCTTTGGCAGCAGTCGAGTGGTGTCGCCTTCAAACAGAGCACTGTATATCACATCAGTTGGTTGGGTAATAGTTTGAATTTAGGAGCTGTACTTGTTTCTCTGAGTTTATCTCCACCGACTGGTTAAGCTTCTAGTCCCTATGGAGCCTCTGTCGATGCCTCCTGTTTCGCAGAGATGTCCCAGTTTTGTATATCGAGTCTATGCTGCCTACATTTAGTCACCATTCTCCATTATGCTCTTGTTCGAAGGAAGTTGAAACTTGATTTGGCCATTCCTCAGTTATCTTGATTTTGCATTTCGGCCATTCTCGGTACAGTTACTAGTTCATGCACATTATGATCGAGTCCTTCCACATTATACAACTTTGCTGAGTACCTTGTGTTGGATGATGGGGGATGCCTTAATGCCCTCCTTCTAGCAGATTTCATCCCATCGACTTCAGATCATTTATTTTGGGATAGGATTCTAGATTCATTTTTGAGTGCCTTGAGACTTCTAGTCATTAGTGGCAGGTTCTCTCGCCATTGACAGTTTTTTGGGAAAACATCAATGTCCCCTGATCAATGGATTCTATCAAGTGTTTGACCTCAACACATTTATTCACACTTGTTAGTTTGCATTCTAGAACCTTGATTCTCATTTTCATTATCAGTGGGTGATATTGTGTCTATTAACGGTATACATCAATGACTGGTAATCAGATGATGGACTACTATGTTCGACCTCAACACCTCTATTCACATAGTAGGACATGTACTTGTAGTGGTTTGTGTAAAATACCTTCCAGACTGGTGGCACATTATATATGCTACCTCCTTGATCGTGCCAGTGTTTATGAGATTTCAACTCTCGTGACTTGATTCCAGTATATGTCAGACATTTCCATCCATTATGGAGATATTGATCCATTATATATCTTCAGTCTTCATGGAGATCATGATCCTTTGTATATCTTCATCATGGAGATTCTGATCTATTTATATTGTATGTGGCGATGACCACATATTTTATATTGTATCATGCCTATTCATGGCCATTGTACTCTTATGTATCCGGGACTGCTATATCTATTTGCAGTTATGTGCAGATTTGTATCATTGTATTGTACTGATTGGATGGCTGGTTCTTCCACTGGGTTCTTCATCACTTCACTTCTGGGATGGACTTATAATGTATTTCGGCCATCGTATGACCCCTCTGACCTCACACATTAGGGGGCATCTGTTACAACTGATTTTACCACACATGGTGAATCACATTTCTATGGCCTTCCCGGTCCCTCTATAGACTCCTTAGACCCCATGGACCATTTTTGTACTTTTGATGTTTCCATGATCATCCCTAAAAACATGCAAAAATTGCCATACACGACTTTTAAACCCTTTCTCGCGTATATACGGGGGTTTGACCCCTAAAACCGCTTACATAGGGATGTGTGCAAAAGGCCAAATTCTTTTGGAGTTTTACTTGATGTGGATTCGACTCACTTGTCTCTTGGCCTTCCATATACCTTGATATCGCTCAGATTCGACCTTCCATTACCCCTTTGAAGAGATATATAAGGAACCCTTTGGATACATTGAAAGACGAGGAATTGAAGAGCAAGAAAACTATAGTCCATTATTGCTAGAGCTTATACTTGAGTCTGCATCCCTTTGTCCTTTGGAGCACTTTTGTGTTCTTCCCAAGCTCGCCTTTTGCTTGTGAGATTGCTATCGAGAGATGGAGTATTGAAGTGGTGGAGGCCCAAGTGGGGGACTCAATTTCTCCAATTCGCAGACGTGCCAATAGAGCTTGTCTCGATTGTAATCTCTATTTTATATTAATAGAAATATCTTTCCTTGTCCAATAATGTGTATTTGAATGAATATTTGATCCATGGATGATTTCAAATGCTTATATGTTATTGATTATATATGCTAGAGTAGGTCTAACACAATTATATGTAGCATGCTTGTCTTGTTTATTGAATGTTGAGGAAGCAATTTATCAATTCAAGCTGGAGTTGGAAAGCTCAAGGGGGATCTACATCAATCGTCCATAATAAGGTACAAATCGAGATCCTTTAGTGTTAGATATTTGGTTTCTCTTGCATATAGGAAAGGATTTATTTCTGGAGCCAAGCTATCTGTTGTGGTACCCCAAGCCATAGGAATTTCTCTCCGTAACAGTCATCATCATCATCATTGACCTGTGATCATCATCACCATCATCCTCAACATCATCATCATCCTCATTGTCATAATCATTAGTATCATCATCATCCTCACCATCATTATCATCATCATCATCATCATTGACATCATCATCGCCAATATCATCATTAGCATCATCATCATCATCATCATCGCCATCATCATCGCCATCATCATCGCCATCATCACATCATTGACATCGTCATCGTCATCCTCCTCCTCCTCATCATCATCATCGTGTCCATCATAATCATCATCATCCTGTATGCAATATGAACTTTGGAAGAAACTATTAGGTATTCAACCACAAATCACTCATTCAAACATCAACTACTCAATGAATTAAAACCAAGAGGATACAATCAGTGGACAAAGCCATCTAGATACATCCTAGGAGGAAACCAATGAGGACATTGCTATATGGATGTCAAACACAAGAAGTGAATGGAATGACATGAAGTCCAACTTGAGAATAAATGAGATATAATACATTGTCAAAGATGTCAAGTCAACAAGAGTGACTTAATAAATAGGGATAGCCTAAGTGGTAAGGATGTGCAACAAAAACATTTGTTACAAATTCTTTCCCTGTTTATTCTTCAATGTTAGCTTTTCAATGAAAAAATTTATTAATGTGTTAAGGATAAGGAATTATATATGTACTAAGTTTTTGGTCAAATGGATGTTTATACAATACTATATAAAGTGGATGCTATGTCCTTTTTGTTAAGTGGATAATACAATACCATGATTATTATCAACCTATGCATTAAACAACAAATGAAAATATTTCCCATTCGTCCATTCCTCCATCGTGAGCCATGAAAATATTGGCCATTCCTCCATTCTGAGCCACGAAAATATTGGCCATTCCTCCATCGTGAGCCCATTCCTCAAAACCTGCAGCCACTGGATTCCATCGTGAGCTCATTCCTCCATTTGCCAATGAGCCATGAAAATATTTCCTCTATAAAATATTAACAGGTACCCAATTGTTATGAGGCATTTACATTATTGTGGCGTCAGGGGTAGGGGAAAATTAATGGTGTTATGGAAATTGTGGAAGAGGAGGACTAGGAGGGTATAATTCCTGTTGAGGGTATAATTCTTTTTGAGGACTGAGAGGGTATGCCATAGAGTATTTTTCGTTGCCATCAGGGTTTTACGACATGGCACCAGCTAAAAGATGAGGAGGAAAAATAACTTCTTGCAGACAATGGAGGCTTGGAGATCTTTTGCTTTCCAAGGTCAATGGATTTTTGGCATGGCTCGCTAAGGTTCGTCGGTCTATTTCTCATCCCCATTTGTTTTCCCTTATTTTATGTATGCGATGTATGTTGTTTCTGTTATTTGCATTTGCCACATCAAATTATATGTTGTTGCTGTTTTTAATACCCGATTGTTGTCTAATGGTTTGTGTGAATGTTTATAGATTTTCATAGGGTTTCATTTCCATTGCACTGATCGTAATGGCTATCGGCATCTTTTTCGATTGCCCAATATGTGTTGATATTTTCTTCTTAATTCTATAATTGCAGAACCTGGTTGTTGCACGGTGATTCTTTGAAACCCTGCATGAGAAATCAAACCCTATCAGATATTGGTGTTTAAACCCAATCGATGGATGCAAGTTTGTGTTTTTTGGTGTTTAAACCCAAGCGATGGATGCATGTATGTGTTTTTTAAGGTGGAAATTGCTTCTGTCTAGCTCCAAGAGGATTACAATTGGCCCGAATTCGTCAGGCCCACAAGCAGCCTATTTTTGAGTGGATGTGCAATATTGGAAAAGACCATGAACCATGAACCATTAAATGACCTTATGAACCATGAACCATTCAGTGACCTTATGAGCCATGAACCATGAAGTGACCTTATGCATATGACCTATGGACTGTATGGTGTCTCTCTTGCTGAGCTGTGACCTTATGCATCTAACCCATGGAATGTGTGGTGTCTCTCCTATTAACATGCTGGGCCGAGACTCTATGAAGCTAACCCGTGACTATTTTAGGTTGATCCAAGACCATTTTTTGGTTGAAAATATAGGCCGTGTTTAGTTTTGTGGGATACTCTTGGATTGTTAACTTTGGCGTCATCCCTCTGGGGATGCTAAACCTTATTTGTGACTTTGTAAGGTTTATCCTAATGGATTGTGACTATGTATGATCTCTCCTAGATGGGCCATGGACTGTGATGACCTCCCTCATCCTTAAAGTGGACTGTTGTAACCTCTTGTATCTAGGGTTTAGGCTATTTCATAGTCCTACTAGGACTAGCTAGACTAGACTCAGATACTTTAAGGATGACCTTAGTAGGACTGTGTGCCCTATCTGGGCCAGGGGTATCTCTTCAATCTAAGGTTATGCTACCAATTTGTTGTCAAAAAGTGTGAGAAGCTAATATGTGTCCACTCACATTCTTGCTTTTCCTTGGCCTCATGTTGCCCAAATTTCTCTTCAAAGTGATGATGGAATAAGGGGAAGTGTTGTAAGAATTTTGCTTTAACATAGAGTGTTCTTGGAGGATATTAATGACCCTCCCATGGAGAAGGAATGTTGACAATGTTTGCAATCTTGTCCTTAGGTGATGTCAATTAGTTTAATGGCATTTCCATTGGATAAAAAATAATTATTTTGATTCCCCTAATAAGTTGTTTGAATCATTAATTTTTTTTATTTTGAATCAATTCTTAGTTAGTATACATGCATAAGGATTATCATTGCTGGATTATATTTATTTGTCACTCCCACAGTCTACTGGCCACCGATTGTACTCTCTAATCATATTGATCTATTCCTTGGCCCATTTGTAGTCCACTCATGGCACGAGATAGAATTATTGGAAATAGGCAATAATCCAAAGAGTGAATGAATTCTTAGAAGTTGAGGCAATATGGTAGCACAATATTGGTGAGTAAAAGAAAGCAAAATTAGGAAGCAACCCAGTACTAACAAGCGTGATTTAGAGGTGCATATAATTAATACAATTAAGTACACTGGAGACCTTAATGGGGTCCAATTTCCTTGTTGGAGCTTCCCTATCGAGCTAGGGATGCCCATACAATAGCCAAAATTAGTTGGGCTAGGGATGGTGAGGCATATACTAACCAGTAATTGCATTTTACAGATGATTTATCCCTCACCCTAGCTCTCGCAAGAACTAATAGAGGCAACATTCTAGTGGCCTAATCCTTTTGTTAATGTAGTTAATATCGTGAGGGACCTAGAAATGGATGGGATTTTGTAGATGGATCAATCTAGACCTTTCCAACACCAATAGGGCATATTGGGTATACTCCCAAATTGTGTAGATAAGAGGCTTTTATAAGAGAGAGCTCATACATGGGGTAATTTACAAGATAGTCAAACCTAATATTTGAGGCTTTATTTAAAAGGATTGGCATTGGATTTATGGAAAATCCTTCTCATATTATGATACCAAGAAGCTATATTGTGTACTAGCAGAATTGATTTTCATTTTGTGTTATTTTCTAGTTTGCATGGATTCCAACAACCCCCTTATTTTCTTATTTGCATGGCATATTTTTAGAGAAGGGGCTTGAAGATGATCATAGAGCTATATCAAGTCTCAGTCTCTCCTCTTCATTCTTTTTGTCCCTTTTAGAAGGGATATTTATCCTTTAAGAGAAACACCCAAGAGAATAGGTCAAATTTAGAATGGAAATTAGCTTCAAAAACTGCCAGCACACTCCCAGGCCGCAGACCAATGATTGTCTTGGAGTTGAAACACTTGTAAGGTTGCTGGAAATTATTCTAGAGGGTTCAACTACTTGGACTACCATGTTGACCCTATCTTAGCTAATAAGCGTTGACCCTACCCTACCGAATAAGCTTGATCATTATGACCTAGATTTATTGGAGATAATGGAATTGGTGTTGATATCTCTGTATGCTATTATCAGATATATAATTACAAGGAGTAAAAGTTGACCAATTATATAATTCCTTTTGTGCAGCATGGGCTTTCATCGCTTTGTGTTCTCAAATTGCTTCCTGATATGTTTGGTGAATCACAAAATGTCAATCTTGCATTATGAAAAACATAAGCCCTTTGAATCCTTAGAGATGGCTTGTTAACTATGCCACTGAAGCTTTTCATTGGCATTTATGATTTAAGTCTGAAGCCTTCGGTTTGAGGTTTCTAGTTTCATTTTGAAGAGGAAAGGTACTTTGAGAATTCATTTTTTTCACATGTTTCCTATGATGTATGGTGTGAAACTACATACTCAATTTTAACATTTGGCATAACCTTGTAGAGATTTATGGTTTTGCACATTTCTTTCTATTGTATGTAAGTTGTAATGATAACATGCTATGATGCTGCATGGTATGTTTTGATAGTGTCAGAAGCTCTAAAATTGTCTGTTTTATATTTTTATTAATGGATGCTGTAGTACTATAGAAATTTATGATTTTGGATATCTCTTAACTGCTCTTTTTGGAAATATATTCCAACCAAGAGTATAGTTGAGACTGACTGATATATATCAACTTGTTTTTGGTTAGCAAACAATGATGTATTTTATTTTTGAAATTATATTTTAGCTACAATAAGAAAACTTATATGCTTATGATCCTTACCACCCATGAATAAGGAATCACAGGTTTGAATATTTTGAATGATTAACATTGAAGAGCATTTTGTATATCCACTAGAAAGACTGTCCATGGTGTACAACAAGAGTGAAGAAATTTTGCAATATTACTTCTTGTATTGTAATTTGTTTCTTGTTACTTTACATGAAAAGTAAATACAAGATGTCTTCAAAAGACAAGAAAATTTCATACAAGATTTCTTGTTTCTTTGAAAAATATTTATGGAAAGATGCAGCTTATTTTGCATGCTCATGATCCTTACTGTCCATGGCTCAGGTTTGAATATTCCCAATGAATAACATGGAAGAGAATTTTCTGTTATGTACCAACTAGAAAGATTGTTCATGGGGTACAATGAGATTGAAGAATCTTTGTAATATTATTGCTTGTATTGTTTTTTGTTACTTGACAAAAGCCAAGAAAAATACAAACATCCTTTCTTCTTCCCTTCCAATTTTTTGGAAAGCATGCATCTTGTAATACAAAAAAAAATACTAACATCACAGTGTTCTTATTGGATAGCTGCATGGCCCACTGCATATTGAGATGATATCTTGTCCCAAAATTAGCGAATAGTACCAATATTTATTCCTTAGCACCGATCTCTAGAAAATAAATATATTTCTTGCACAACCTCATTCTAACTGAACATTGTGTAGCTAACTTAGTTTTAAAAGCATGCATTTAACTAGAGCAGATGTTTCCCTGCATGATTGTACTCTATGCCCTCAAAAGACATCCTGCATTTTCAGTCTTGATTTATGAAGACTATTTTTAACTGTTATTCTTTGGTTATTTATCATCCCACCCTAAAACTACTTACTTAAGTGACATTTGTGCTTTCCATATAGCCTAATAGTCCATGCATTTTCATTTGCATTTAGATTATATTCTGGAAATAGCTTCTTGATCCTTCAAGATTGTAAGAAGTGAGTCATATGGGAAGTGGCCTTTTGACTCTTTGACCTACTTCTGGCTTAGGAAGGGAAATTCACTTGATTAGACCTAGGCCCACTTTCGTTGCAATTAGATACCTCAAACCTTTTTCCCATGACATAGAGGCCAGGGATTGATGGAAAACTGGATGATTGATTTGGTCAACTTGTAACTTGCTCACATCCTCATTTTCATCTAGTGATGGAAAGGTAGGCCAAAGTGGCCAAAGAAAGAAGGGGCCAAAGCCCAATGCCGTAGCATGGCTAGGATAAAGGTCCACTTATTCCATCATAAGCTTTTTCAAAGTCAATTTTAATGAACAAGGCATTGCATCCCAGACATCTACCCCAGAATAAATTTCCCCATATAAATCCTATCTAATCAGGTCTAATAATTGTCTATAGAATATGTTTTAATTCTCAGAGCAAGGGTCTTTGCAATTATTTTTAAAAGATACATTTTATTGCATGATGGGCCTTCAGTTTGAAATTAGTTCCACTTCCAGGTCACCAGCCTTGATTATGAATTTAATAACACCGTTGTTTCAGATTGCTTCCTTGTATATCTATAGAGTATTTGGGCCAACAGAGTTCCAAGTAGTCTTCCAAAGCTTAGTGGCAAGCCATCTAACCTGATATTTTTCATTTTCCATTTATGAAAGTGCTATGGATAGCTTGTCTAAGTTAATAGTTGGTTGGGAAGTATTTTCTGGGATTCAATCAACTTTTTCGAGACCTTATCCACTCAATTTTGCATGGCTACCATACTTTTCTCACTCCATTCATTGATAGATTTCCATCCCATAACTCATCTTCAATATCAACCTGCAGGTTATTTCTCCAATCACTGTTCATGTGTCTTAAGAACTGGGATCTTTTTCAAGGGATTCCTCGAAGGCCATGCCTTAAATAAGTATGATTTTGGCTTGTCTTCTGGCCACTTGGAATAAGTTTATTCAATCACATATTCACGTGTTTTCCCATGATGGAATCTCATCACTTTTCAATAAATCAATCCAGAGGTTTGGACTCTGGAGAGAAGATTCCACACAAATGCTGCAACCTTTGCTGGGATGATTTGCCCCACTTTCTCTTTCACTTCTTTCTTGCATACTATTGTATGCTGGAGACATAATGATCCTATGAAAATGGTTCTGACAAATCTCTATTATACGAGCTTCATCTTTGGCTAGTCCCTCTTGCCTATATTTGAGATCTGATATCCTCTTAGGGCGCTCGCATGAAGTTGGTTCCACTTTTTGGTGCCACTTAGGAAATCGGAAACGCACTTTTGAAGTGCAAATCAAGAATGCATATGCATTATTGATGGTACGTTTGGAATAACCCGAGCCCAAACACAAGGCTAAGATTCGTGAAAACGTATCGTGTATGTGATATATCGCATATGCATTTTGTAATGTTAAATATCGCATATGCGATATGCAACATTTACAAAATGCATATGCGATATATTGCATATGCGATATTTAACATTATTGTTGGAAGGATTGTTAAATGATCATAATGGATGTGGAAGACACGGTTGATAGCTATCCATACTAATGATACCCATCCATGCATCATGTTGGTTCCTTGCATCCATACATCATGTTGGTTCCTTGTTTCATGCTTCAATATTGCTTCATTAAAGGTGATGGTTCATGGGATGATATGAGTAGGGTCGATTTTTTAGGTTTTATGAAGAAACCATTGTGGAGGATATACGATCTAAAGATATTCGAAATGTAGAGATCGAAAGCCATGATTTTAGAGTAACCATTCAACAACCCTTCCATCTCACTCTCTTCTTCCACTACCTTCCCAATGAAGGTTTCCTACTTCCAACAACACCCAATCAATCAATTTCATTTTGATATTTGCATTGGATGGACTACAATAGCAAGGTCCAAAACATATCTATAGATTTTCCTAGAATTTATTGTTCATACAAAACAATATGGCATAAACGAAAAATGTGAATTATATATATTGTTCTATTCAAGTTTGTTTGAACAGAATGTTTGTGCCAATATTGTAATCTCAAAAGGAACAAGATCAATCATATAATTTCTCATAGCCTCCATAGTATAATGAGCTTTGAATGACACTCTTTTCATCCTTCCTACTCTTTCCAACCTTCCATCAACTAGTAGATAGGAAAGCCTAAATTTTTCTTCATTAACATATGAGCTATTAATACACAATAATCCATTTGGTATTGTATCATGAATAATTCCAATTAAATTATATCTGGATAGAACAAGGAATGTAAGAGGACTCAGAAATGTTTCTTACATACCATAAGATATTTAGTGCTTGTAAGTTGAAAGTAGTATGTGCAAAGGGAAATAATGATCAATGCTATTAAATAATAACAAAATAGTGATATTATCTCCACAAAGTAGTATGTTAACATTGCATAGTACATATGGCTAATAATGGATCTCCACAACGTGCCTAGAAAATATACACAAATGATACCACATATTACCCTTGATTAAAAAGCATGTAATATGGTGTTTCTTACTTTTTAATCCATTAGCCAAAATATGTTCTATAATATTAGATACCGAGGTTACACAAAGATATGGGTTGTTTTTCTTTGAGATAATTTCTATAAACATATAATATAGTTCCCCCAAGAATTTCCTATTATTTAATTCTTCTTATTAGAATCTTCTATCATCTCAAAGAAACACAAATAAAATTTTATTGTCCACCCAGCTTAGCTTGGATCCTTTTCCTTCTTGAATGGAGATATTGGGAAAAATTTGAGTTCTTCCTTTGTAACATCATCTTTCAAATCCTTATTTCCCTTATACTCCATCATATTCAAAAACAAAGAGACAGTATTCAATATTTCAACAATATTTTCCCTTAAATGTTCTTGGAAGTTAGTAAAATAACTTACTCTTGCATATGATATTTCTCCAAAAAAAATTACTCCAAACCCCTCCATGTTTTTATCTTCCTAAATGTATGAATTATTTTTATATGTTTAGCATAAATTTGAAATAATTTTGTATTATGATCCCCTTTTTCTAACCAATTTGATCTACTTCTTCAACTTGCATTCTATTTCCTTTTTCCCAACAAAATCCCTTCTCCCTTCTAATTCTTTTAAATTATTTAATTCCACTTTTCTAAAGATTCCTTCAATATTATCTTCTAGAAAAAAATGTGTTTGATATTTCTATATATATTCATTCCTTACTTTTCAATATTGCAAGTGAGATATATCACATATGCGATATTGAAAAGCAAAAAAAAAATAAAACAGAGGCTGCAGGCCCCTCAAATTTCATTTGCACAGGATCGGGACAGTGAAAAATTGCAAGGGCGAAATAGCGCAAGTGGGATTTGCATTTTTTCTTTTCAAGGTCGAGTTCGAGGTGGATTGCTCAAATGGCAGGTAAATGCTAGATTATCCTTTTCAATTAGTCTTCCATTCTTTAATTTTTTCCATAATTTCATTATTTTTATAATTATTTTAAACAAATTTAAAAAAAAATTGAATGTTCAATCAAATAATGATTAAAAGTAAAATAACTTGTAGTTTTTTGTTTAAATCTTAACAGACAACACAAATGAACAACACAATGTGGAAAAACCACCCTCTAGTAACCCACAAAAACCTAACCCACAACCTAACCCAAACCCAAACCCAAACCCGGAGGGGGAACAAGATAGAAACGCACAGATTATTGCGTGCTTGGTGTCATTGAGGTGCCTTAGCTCATCTATTAGAGGGGGGGATCGTTTGAGAGAGTCTTTAGCTGATGCCTTGGACACAATAACAAACACACTATCTAATGCCCAAGGAGCTCTGTACAACATTACCTCGTACAGAGAATCCAGGAGGCAATACTACACCGATGGATTGACTCATAAAGACATCAAAGCCCTTAAAATTACAAAAGACCAGTTATTTTCATTATTTCGGGACCCTAGCACTGGATTGGTTCCACCCACCAGTCGAGCACACATTTACATAGACTGGTGCATTGAACCAAATATAAAGACCAATTGGATAATTCGTTGGTATATGGTCTTCGATGAAGACCCCCATGGGAATAGGGACATCCCATTTTATTTCCTTAGGAAGTTGTATGCAGAATTCATCCTAGGGAAACATGTTAACTACTTAGATCTCTTAGGCAACCAGGGTGTTGGTCATGGGATGCCCCATGATAGGGAATGTGCCAGGACAGATCCTAACCATGTGCCATGCCCACCACACACACCAAAACCCCCTCGATTACATCCTCCTGTAGTTCCTATGATTGAGTATACACAGGAGGCATTATTTGACATGGTAGATACATTGCTTCAGCATGGGACTGATGTCCAAGGAAATGTAGACCAAGGGGCTGGCACTTCTAAGGCGAGCCCATCTACAGATCACAAAGGAGATGCAGAGTCTTCAGAGCATCGTGTTACTCCACACCCTTGCACATCGTGTGGAGGCATATGCTATGGCCCTGCTTCCCACTTCTGCGATGATGGATTACTTCGACTCATTATTTTCATATTATATTTTTTTTCATGTCAAAATGTTCAATTGTTTCGCAATTTATTTCTATTTAATTATCTAACAAATTATGTGAACAAATATACAGCTGGTGTCCCATGGCACACCAAAGTCGCATAGTCCGTCGATCAATGTTGAGAACATTGATGCAGCTGTCAATATTGCTTATGGGTTTGGTTCTTCACCAATAGGGGTAAGAACTATATTTGTTAATTTTTCAACTTTATTTACATATTTATAGTATAGATTGTAACATTCAATATGTATCCTAATTTTGATAGAACATGTTTTATGTAGGTTGACTGGGATGAGTATATTGTATCGTAGCCTATTCCCTCTCATGCAGAGGTAGATTCGCAGACACAGGTATTATTTGAAATATGCTTTTAATTATGTTTCTCTTTTTTTGGAAAAATAATTTTGTAACTTGTATCTCTTTGACATATGTTACTTTATGCAGGAACGTATTGTGACAGTGGTGCTTGAAGAGCACCAAAGCGAGGTTGTTGTCAACCTGCCTCTTCCCCCCAGCCAGGTATGTATGTTTCAATTTCTTTGGTAGTTCATCATTTTCCTTCCAGGTAGTATATATGTCTCTGATTCACTATTTTATATGAAATTGACATATATATGTTACTTTATATGCAGGCGCCTAGTGAGGCACCGGTGCGTGAAGAGCACCAAACCGGTGGCCCACCTTTGACGAGCCAGCAGGTATGTTTATGTAGATCACTTTCTTTGTGCGTTTGTGTACATATCTTTCTCTGATTTGGTGCTTGAAGAGACCCAAATTGGTGACCCTCTCCCCCCCCAAGGTACATGTATATTTGTTGACATTGGCATATATATATATATATATATTTATTTATGCAGCCTGATAGTGAGCAAGTGCTGCAAGAAGAGCACCCAATCAGGCTCGCTATTAGTGAGGCACCAGGACCCGTGATTACTTACTCACGTACAGTAAGTAGAAATGTTATTTTGGTTTTGGAATTTGAACAAATGTACATAGAATTTTTAAAGGTTGGTAAATTAACTTACAAAATTTGGTTTTTTCTGCAGTCTCCATTGATGAGACCTATCCCTCTTGTTCAGCGATGGGGATCACCAGTGAGCATTCGCAAAAGAAAGCTACACTTCTCCAAAGACTCTGGCAATGGCAAAAAAAACGGGGGATAACTAGAAAAAATGTATAGGGGGCATACATAGATGTAACGTTTTGTTCATATGTACACACAGATGTACTTTTTGATCCACTATTTTGTATTATGGCCATGTGGCATGGCAATTTTTGTACAACATTATTGCTATACATATATAATATAAAGCAAGGTTCAAATTCATACATATATATGGTTGATTTTATCTTGGAACATGATATCATGGTTGACTTGGTCTTGTAACATGATATGTGTGGTTCACCTATGTGATATAATGATATGTGTGGTTCGTGCATGTATGCTAACTTAAATGAATTTGCAATACTTAAAGGAAGAATTGAAACGACTCATCAACTTTTTAACATCATACAATTCTAACATACACACAATAACATACTCTACATTACCCTACAACACTAGAACATCATACCATACTATGATACAATAACATGTACCATAACATAACATACTAACAATATGTACCATTTAACACTAAGTCATGCATGCATGTGTAATATATACCTTATCATACCCTACAATACCCTATGATACTAGTTCATCATACCATACTAACATACATCATGTACCCTACAAACCCTAAATTGGTTGAAGTAAACCCTAGTTGGTGCATGCAAATTTGTGTTCATGAAAGCCTAGTTGGTGCAACCAAGTATTAGTGATCATGTGTTTATAGTTCCCTCTCCTAACTTGCATGATTTCTCACTAAACCCTAGTTCCATCTCATACCTTGGTAACCCTAGTTGGAGCATGCAAATTGTTGTTTATGAAAGCCTAGTTGGTGCATGCAAGTATTTGTGATCATGTGTTTCTAGTTCCCTCTCTTAACTTGAAAATTGCTCACCAAACCCTAGTTCCATCTCATACCTTGGTAACCCTAGTTCCACCATGGGCCTTTAATTCCATCTCATCAAAATACCCCAATAGATAACGGTAGACAAAATACTACATGATCTTTGCAAATGTGCCAATTTCAAAAATTGTCCAAAAATAATAATAATATTATTATAGAAAATATCCAAAAACACACATAGTCTTATACATCCAAAAAACTGTATGAACCAAAAGATTATCTAACTCAGCCAAAATAGTGAAATATATACATAGATATTACATGTCACCTTTATTTGAATCACAAGGAAGAAACCAAATAGGGCCCTTCAATTATCTCTTCTAGCTCCATATCTTCCAGAATTTGAGTTGCTTTAGGAAGAGAATCAACAATAATGTTTAGTTCCCAAAAACATGCTGAAAATAAATGTACTAAAGAGTAGCAGTATTTGACAATTAGGTCTTGTTTAACATCCAATTTATAGTGAGATCCTAGTCAACAAAAACCTAGAGAGTTTTTACACCACCATTGAAAGCACATTTCATCAAGAGCATTGAGTTCACTAATTATGCAAAGTTGTTTGTTCCAATGCCAGTTCCAACTTTATATTTACTGACATGCATATCAAAGAAAAATAAGATGCCTTGTGATACTAAAATTCGGATCACTTTGATATGCACCATCAAGGAAACCCATGACTTTGATATGTAAGCTACCATGGGAAAAGAATTAGATACATGTGTTTAGTGTACTTTTTGAGACAATGCTTGAATAAGAGATTAATTCTTGAACAAAAGAATGATTTTTTCCTCAAATAGAATTAATAACTAAGTTCATCCCTAACCAAATCCCCATATGAGCATGCACAAATAATTACTTTAAACATTTTGAGTTCTCTTTTTCCATACCAATGCCACTAACAATCATAATAAAAGCACATCTCATACCTTGTTCCATCTCATAAAGCACATCTCATAACTGGCATGATTGCTCACCAAACCCTAGTTGGACATCTTATACCTTGTCTTGACCCTAATTGGAGCATGCAACTTGGTGACTCATGAAAGCCTAGTTGGTGCATGCAAGTATTGGTGATCATGTGTTTCTAGTTCACTCTCCTAACTTGCATGATTGCTCACCAAACCCTAGTTGGACATATCATACCTTGTCTTGACCGTAGTTGGAGCATGCAACTTGGTGACTCATGAAAGCCTAGTTGGTGCATGCAAGTATTGGTGATCATGTGTTTGTATGTGTTTGTAGTTCACTCTCCTAACTTGCATGATTGCTCACCAAAACCTAGTTGGACATCTCATACCTTGTCTTGACCCTAGTTGGAGCATGCAACTTGGTGACTCATGAAATCCTAGTTGGTGTGCATGCAAGTATTGGTGATCATGTGTTTCTAGTTCCCTCTCCTAACTTGCATGAGTGCTCACCAAACCCTAGTTCCATCTCATACCTTGTCTTGAGCCTAGTTGGAGCATGGAACTTGGTGACTCATGAAAGCCTAGTTGGTGCATGCAAGTATTGGTGATCATGTGTTTCTAGTTCACTCTCCTAACTTGCATGATTGCTCACCAAACCCTAGTTGGACATCTCATACCTTGTCTTGACCCTACTTGGAGCATGCAACTTGGTGACTCATAAAATCCTAGTTGGTGTGCATGCAAGTATTGGTGATCATGTGTTTCTAGTTCACTCTCCTAATTTTCCACAAAGTCAACCATTGATAGTATTGTTCCGAGAGGGAAGGTGTCCCGGTATATTCTGAATCGCTCATCTTGCCACCGTGCCATATCGACATGTTGAATGTACTTTTGGATATTTCCACGAAACTATGGAATAAAATCACATACTTGCACCTGGTACATGAATATTAATATGTCAAAACACCACATAAAAAATGTGTACATGAATATTAATTTGTCAATATTCAAGAATTTACTTGTGAAGTCACCAATTTAATCTTCCTGCTTTCTTTCCCATCATTTAGCTGATATGTCTCATACTGATAGTTCTGCTTTTCGAAAATTGCATTCCCGAATGCTTAATATTCACTTTCATGGATGCAATTAGACCATAAGGATAGCCCACCACAATTGTTGCAAGAACCGTCTACACATTTTTTTAAGTAATGTGTCTACCCATCTTGCCTCAGACACATGATGCTATGGATGAAATCTCTGGATGACATTGGCAGTACTGTACTTGAGCATTCCTGCACATGGTTAGGATGCAAGAAACGACATATATGTGCAAATGTATGGTAATATAGGTCAAACTCTATGTGGTATCTACAACAACAAGTGTTCCGGATGGTATTGATTCTAACATACCAAGGCTTGCATTTTTCAAAAGATCTTTTCCCAAGCCTTAGCTCTACGTGGGAAAATTTAAACATCTCGAACAATTGAGTTTGTGTCATGTCAAGATAATTCTTAACATGAGGTTCAGTGTTATGAGAACCCCTACAATGTTTTAACACATCCTTTGTGTTAGAAGAAGGCCTAGTGTTATCATGCCAAAAGTTTGCACTAGGCCCTTCACTGCTTCAACTAAATTCATGTCTTTGCAGGGAAACCTACTGCTAAATGCCCATAATGTTTCCATTTGTCCCTCTACATCAAGGTTGTCTCTTCTTACTGAATATTTTTTAAGTGTCTTTGGATGTAAAGGAACAATTTGTGATGTGCATTTAAGTAAACGACGTTGTCTCATGGATCTACATACAATTGATTCAGCCAATACACGATGAGCCACATTATAGTATTTTGAATGAGTTTTCTTACCAATTGATGTGAATGCAGCAACAAGAGATTTAACAATGTGATTACTTGATTCAATATTCTTCATTGTTGTTATGCCTAAATTTCTTCTAACAGTTTCCATATTTCATATTTAAGCAAAGCTAAAAACAGTTGGCATTTACCGGCTTTGGATTTGTTATCAAAATATTGTTTCATTATTTGAGAAGAATGACGAAGGATAGTGCGTTTAGCCACCTTACCTTCCATGGAAGTCAATCCACTCTCATCCACTTGTATTCGTTTAGGAGTTCTCTTTCGTTTTGATGCAAAATTTATTTCCATTTGAAATGCTGGAGTGACTTTTACATCCACTACCGGCTCACAACTTCGATTAGGAGATTGAACCACCGGACATGGTTGTTGCTGAGTCACATTTACATTGGGAGTAACATAATTATTGAACTCTTCACAAGATTGTCCGTCTACTAATGGATGAATAATATCAACTTCCGTATAACCAGCTTCTTTTAATGTTGCATTATCTTCCTCAGCCTCTACGTCAGGTATCTGTTGAGGGGGAATGGGAACTATTTGCTCATGTAATGAATGCCGACGATTTCTTGAATCTTCCCTTTTTTTGTTTTTTATTTTCTTCTTCTTCCGGTGTAAGCACCTTCCTTGCCGACTTTCATCCTCTATTACGTACATTCCCCATTGAAATCCACCCAAACCTGTACAAAACTATGGAATTATGTAAGTAATGATAAAAAAATTACATGTCGAACAGTTCTCTGTGCTCGGGTTCAGACGAATTATGTTTTTTGATATGTTAAAGCTGGACAACACGATGCCACCTTACATTTTCTATAAAACACATATCGCATATGCGATATAACACACCTCCGATATATCGCATATGCGATATTGAATTCCATCTTTTTAATGAATGGGTAGGTTTTTACATGTTTTCCATAACGCATATGCCATATATTGCATATGTGATTTAGTGCATATGAGATATATCACATATGCGATTTAGTGCTCAATGAAAATGTGCAATTTACATTTATCTAGATATGATGAGGATGAGGGTGTCCATGAGCATGATGATGATGAGTATGAGGGTGAGGGTGTCGATGAGGATGAGGGTGAGGGTGTCGATGATGATGAGGATGAGGGTGTCAATGAGGATGAGGGTGAGGGTGTCGATGATGATGAGGATGAGGGTGTTGATGATGGTGAGGATGACGCTGATGAACAATGATGATGAGGATGAGGATGATGATGAGGATGAGGATGATGAAAGGATGAGGATGATGATGATGATGACGATGATGATGATGACCATGATGATGATGATGAGGATGAGGGTGATGGTGATGATGAGGATGAGGGATGATGATGATGATGATGATGAGGATGGTGATGATGATGATGATGATGACAAGGATGGTGATGATGATGAGGATGATGGTGACGATGAAGATGATGGTGAACAATGATGGTGATGATGAGGAGGAGGATGACTATGATGATGATGATGAGGATGAGGGTGATGATGATGATGATGATGATGACCATGATGATGATGATGAGGATGAGGGTGATGATGATGATTATGATGAGGATGAGGATTATGATGATGATGATGATGATGAAGATGTTCATGATGTTGAGGATGAGGGTGTCGATGAAGACGATGAGGATGAGGATGATGATGATGAGGAGGAGGAGGAGGATGAGGGTGATGATGATGATGAGGATGAGGGTGATGATGATGATGATGATGATGATGATGATGATGATGACGAGGATGGTGATGATGAGGATGATGATGACGAGGATGGTGATGATGATGAGGATGATGGTGACGATGAAGATGATGGTGAACAATGATGGTGATGATGAGGAGGAGGATGACTATGATGATGATGATGAGGATGAGGGTGATGATGATGATGATGATGATGACCATGATGATGATGATGAGGATGAGGGTGATGATGATGATTATGATGAGGATGAGGATTATGATGATGATGATGATGATGAAGATGTTCATGATGTTGAGGATGAGGGTGTCGATGAAGACGATGAGGATGAGGATGATGATGATGAGGAGGAGGAGGAGGATGAGGGTGATGATGATGATGAGGATGAGGGTGATGATGATGATGATGATGATGATGATGATGATGATGACGAGGATGGTGATGATGAGGATGATGATGACGAGGATGGTGATGATGATGAGGATGATGGTGACGATGAAGATGATGGTGAACAATGATGGTGATGATGAGGAGGATGATGACTATGATGGTGATGATGAGGATGAGGGTGATGATGATGATGACGATGGCCATGATGATGATGATGATGATGAGGATGAGGGTGATGAGGATGATGATGATGAGGATGAATATTATGATGATGATGATGATGAGGAGGAGGATGTTGATGATGTTGAGGATGAGGGTGTCGATGAAGATGACGAGGATGATGATGATGAGGAGGAGGAGGAGGATGAGGGTGATGATGATGATGAGGATGAGGGTGATGATGATGATGATGATGATGATGATGACGAGGATGGTGATGATGATGAGGATGATGGTGATGATGAAGATGATGGTGAACAATGATGGTGATGACTATGATGATGATGATGAGGATGAGGGTGATGATGATGATGATGACCATGATGATGATGATGATCAGGATGAGGGTGATGATGATGATAATGATGATGATGAGGATGAGGATTATGATGATGATGATGATGATGATGATGATGATGATGATTGGGATGCTGATGATGTTGAGGATGAGGGTGTCGATGAAGACGACGACGATGATGATGATGGTGATGATGATGATGAGGAGGATGAGGGTGATGACGAGGAGGATGATGACTATGATGATGATGATGAGGATGAGGGTGATGATGGTGACCATGATGATGACGATGACTATGATGATGATGACGACGATGACGACGACGACGATGATGATGATGATGATGACCATGATGGTGATGATGACCATGATGATGATGATGAGGATGAGGGTGATGAACGATGATGATGAGGATGAGGGTGATAATGATGATGAGGATGAGGGTGACGATGAAGATGATGATGAGGATGATGGTGATGATGAGGAGGATGATGAATATGATGATGATGATGAGGATGAGGGTGTCGATGAAGATGATGATGATGGTGAGGATGAGGGTGATGAACGATGCTGATGAGGGTGATGATGATGATGAGGATGAGGGCAATGATGAAGATGATGATGAGGATGATGGTGATGATGAGGAGGATGATGAATATGATGATGAGGATGAGGATGAGGGTGTCAATGTAGATGATGATGATGGTGAGGATGAGGGTGATGAACGATGCTGATGAGGATCGAGGTTGATGATGATGAGGATGAGGGTGATGAACGATGCTGATGAGGATCGAGGTTGATGATGATGAGGATGAGGGTGATGATGATGATGAGGATGAGGGTGACGATGAAGATGATGGTGAAAAATGATGGTGATGATGAGGAGGATGATGAATATGATTATGATGATGAGGATGAGGGTGATGATGATGATGATGAGGATGAGGGTGATGATGATGATGAGGTTGACGATGATGATGATGAGGATGAGGATGAGGATGAGGATGATGACGGTGATGATGATGATGATGATGAGGATGACCATGATGAAGCTGATGAGGATGAGGGTGATGATGATGCTGAAAATGAGGATGGTGATGATGGTGATGAGGATGAGGGTGATGATGATGATGATGATGATGATGATGATGACCATGATGATGCTGATTAGGAAGAGGGTGGTGATGATGATGATGAGGATGAGGGTGATGATGATGATGAGGTTGACGATGATGATGATGAGGACGAGGATGAGGATGATGACGATGATGATGACGATGATGACGATGATGACCATGATGAAGCTGATGAGGATGAGGGTGATGATGATGATGATGATTATGAGGATGAGGATGATGATGATGATGATGAGGATGATGATGAGGGTGATGATGATGATGATGATGATGACGACGATGATGACCATGATGATGCTAATGAGGATGAGGGTGATGATGATGATGATGATGAGGATGAGGATGAGAATGATGAGGATGATGATGAGGATGAGGATGAGGGTGATGATGATGATGATGACGGTGGTGACGATGATGCTGATGAGGATGATGGTTGGTGATGATAATGATGACGATGATGATGATGATGATGACCATGATGATGCTAATGAGGATAAGGGTGATGATGATGATGATGAGGAGGATGAGGGTGATGATGATGATGAGGATGAAGGTGACAATGAAGTTGATGAGGATGAGGGTGATGATGATGATGATGAAGCTAATGAGGGTGATGGTGATGACGATAATGATGAATAATGATGATGATGATGAGGAGGAGGAGGAGGATGACTATTATGATGAGGATGAGGATGACGATGAGGGTGATTATGATGATGATGAGGATGAGGGTGGTGATGATGATGAGGATGAGGGTGATGAACAATGATGTGTTAGGACAAAAACAAATGAGTTAAAATTTACCTATAGCACCATTAGAATTTACCTAGTTCAATTATGCTAGCAACATTAGAGAACTTCCATGAAGTAAGCTACAGTGGGAACCCACCACCCATACAACTTCCAAGTAGCTAGTGACATTGTGAATCTAGAAGCCATGCCACATAAATTAGCTCTGAACATAATTCTACCAAGCACCTTGGTTGAGTGTGATTTTAATTTTAGTCTAGTTTTAAGCACAATAAACCTTTTCAAGAAATTGAGAATATTAAAATATGTTTTTGATCTAATTGATGTTACACATGATAAATAATACATAAAATTGTTATTCAATGAGGCACCTAAAGGGACATAAAAGTAGGAAGGAAAATCAATTTATAAAAGTTGCACAGGCATTTAAATTAATTGCATTGTGAAGACTATCCAAAATTATTTTACACCTTAAATTGATTCTATAGAATTGCTAATATTTAACATGAGACATACAAGGGTCAGTTTTGGTTAGAACCTAACAATTGTATTAACATACCCTAATGGTAAATCCTTCCTTGGAGGATCAAAGTAGTGAAATTGTAAGGATTAGATGTGGAGTACATACGTCTTTAGTTCCCTCAGTGAATTATACATACCAATATCTTTCCAACAATGGTTTGTTTTTATCAAACATGGTCTGTAGGTGAAAGTTATGACTCCAAAAAAGAAACAGTCTAATTATTCCCTACAAGTTCAAGTGGTACTCATGTCATCACAACATAATTTACACATATGCATTATAGCTTTATCATATTGCATATGCGTTATATCGGATATGTGATATGAATAAGCGATATCGCATATGCATTATAGCTTATTCATATCGCATATGCGATATGAATAAGATATAACACATATGCGATATGGATTATTCATATCGCATATGTGTTATATCGCATGTGCATTATTTTAAAATTTAAATAATTGGGATTAAGGTTTGGCATTAGGTTTGGAAGCAGCTTCGGAATACTGAACCTATTGGCTAGGACAAATCAACTAGGGCTATTGCTTGTCTTTTAGAACTCTATCAATATGCTCAGTTTAGATGGCGTGTTTTGATATGACATACAAAATATTTTTTTATGAAAATGTAGGATATTGTAGAGTACAAAATGACGATTCTGAATATGTAATTTTTTCCTTCAAAACTATGTTTTATTTATTTATAAATATTTTTCTAAATGACACACGTTAGTTTTCGAAAATACATACATCGATTGTTTGTTATATAACTTTTGATTTCCATCACAATTTCCCAAAAAAACTATATGGTGCACTAGACGAGATCAAGCTCTACGATCTTATATTTAGAAATCAAGGATTTCATTAATTTTTTCCCCTAAAGTGTTGCACCCACACATAAGGTTTTAATTTCAAGCTTTTCTGACTTCAATAATTAATAATAATAAAAAAATTTCATGAAAAATTCTGAATAAATAGTGTTGCACTAGGCCCATATGTCCTTTATATGTCTACAATATTTTATCCCAAATGGACATCATTACCTCATATATTGCTGCACCTGCACAAACATATATGTTAAGATGTGCTGAAAATTTGAAAACCCACTTCATGGAAACTAATTTTATAATAATTTACACATATTTTATCTGCATAAATGCTATATATTATGAAAGCTGATTCGATTACCTATATTTTCTCTTTTTACTTCATCTTCAAATAAGTTAGGGAAGTACCCCTAATTGTCACCTAAAGTCAGAGTTTCCCATTTATTCCAGGATTATGTGGCATCTAAAGTGTCTTTAAAGGAGTCCATGATTATGCATCATCCCCTTAGTTCTGTTGTAAGGGATTATGCACCTAATAATCGTAGGTCGGGGGTTACCAACATACTCAAACACTTGCAGACAATTGACTTCTAAAGTGCAGAATAGGAAATGGGAGGGTTAGAAGAACTTACTTGTTAAACGAAGTTCGATCCTCGCTAGTCGTCTTCCAATCTGCTCCACTTCCAAAGTCTTCAAGGCTCGCTCCTCTTTCGCCTGTTCAGAGACAATCTTCCAGATATAGAATGATTCATATATATATGTTAACAGGTTAGATAAATCAGATATGAAATACTAAATCATAAACAATTATCAAACCAAGATATATGAGACACATGTGGAAGAAGTAATCTCTTTATTATCAATAATGAGAAAGTTCAGAGTACAACCAAAGGTTTGAGACAAGGACTCCTCTGTCACAAAAAGGATTCTGAGTTTCACTGCTCCAAAGAATTCTATAACCAATCCACCAGCATAACTTTGCTCCAAAAGTGTAAGTGTCTACAACCCTCCGCAAGGCCTGTATTTATATGGGTGAAATAAGGCAGTTCTCGAAGGTTAGGGAGGTTATAGCAGTTAGGGAGATTAAGTAAAATGACTTAACTAAACTCCCATTAGCGTGTGATTTTGTGTTTTCATGTTAAGAAGCACATTCGCGGGTATGTATTAGATCAACTCGCGAATGACTCGCGACTCTATACAAGCTCAACCCACGAATACAAGGATTCGCAACTTGTTGTAAGGGAGACTCGCGAATGATGCGCGAGTTGTCTAAAAGGAGAGTCGCGAATACATCCTGACATGGCTAAATGGTAAAGTAACTAGCTGGATGAAGGTAGAATGTATTTCATGACAAGCCAAGCTATAGTGTTAAGGGCAAACCTCTATCCATAAGTGTCCTTTTGTGTGCCGACATGAGGGATATCAGCACTCGGACAGAGAGGTGCCACTCAGGTGTATAACAGATGCCCCCTAATGTGTGAGGTCAAAGGGGAATGATGGCCGAAATACATTATAATCTTTAACTCTGGAGAAACTCAGAAATCCAATGGACCAAAGAGAGTACCTAAAACAAATACGTAATAATGTGATATACACAGTTACATCTGAGGATGCTATGTTCAATTTACTAGAACACTAGCTCCTTTACAATATTTGATTACATCATATAATACGGGTAGAAACCACGTATATTACAAATGTGGATCGAAGCCACAATACAATAATGATGAGTCTTCAAAAATCTGGGAGCTGGATATCAGAATAGAACATGATCTTGCGCAACTTAGCCCAAAATGGGGGACTAAGGTCTTCATAAATGATCCCAAAGAACCAGTACAATCCAAGCCATGTGAATAAGGGTAAGCTGAAGTCGAACATGGAGAGGATTCAACAGTTTGTCAACCAATAAGTGATAATTGACAACTGAAGCAAAGGAGTTCACCAATGATGAAAGTGAATCCAGAGGTACTATCGTCAAAACTCTAGGTATTCATCATTAGGAGGTGCTGAAATGGAACCATACTATGATAAGGAAGGCAATGGATCCTCCAACGGATCACAAGAGTGACTAGGAAATGGGCAAAAGAAGGGAGACACAAGTAAATGGATAACAGATATAACAGTGAAAGGATCAGGTGATAGATCAGACATTGGGTATAATCCTTGAATAGTGAGCACGACACAGAGATGACCCAAGGTAGCATACAACGGATAGATATAACAACTAGACTTATTTTTCATGTAGGAGACATGAGCAGATTCCCCAGGTATAATGGACAAGAGGAGGAGTCAAAACTCAAAGTGATAGCTGAACACAAGTGTAAACTGAAACATGGATATCGGAAAGCAAAGAGTGCTATGTTCAAGGATGACATGCTGCCATTACTGAAAACAAGAGAAAACTTCTTCCTTACCTTCCTTGTTAAGTTTTAACGAGTCCAGGAAAGTAAACTCGGTTCCCTCTTCATTTTTTAACAAGCTTGAAGAGATGGGAAAATAATGCTTGATACACTGATACGTGGATTTAATGAGCCCGAACTAGTACATGCTCATGCGGTATTTTAACATTTAGAGAGTCTGAAAATACCAAAGAATACTCCAGGGGGGTCCTTTTTCATCCAATTTAGTCTCCTGAGGCCAAAAAAGTATAAAACAAACCACAGAAGAAATCTCTTAACTTCCGAAGAAGAAAAGGTGAACCTTTTTTGTACTTAGTCGGGAAGGTCCAAAAAAGGTTAAATTACCACCTACCCAACGCTCCTTCCAAAACAGCATAAAATAGCTCGATTTTTACGAGTGTGAAGGAAAGCAAGATCACTCGGAAAGATCCATTTGGTTATGAGAAATGGGGCTTACAACAATAAACTCGTTGCTTTGTTCTTGAGTATTTAACGAGCATGACAAAGACACAAAGTACACTCGGAATCTTTTTCATGTTTGGGTCCAGAGCACGAAAAAGAGAAAACTAAGCTCAAACCGGGTGTTCCTTTTCTGTAAATTTAGTCCCTCAAGTCTGGAAAAGTGATAAACCTATACCTGAGAATACTCTTCTCAATTCCGAAGAAAAGAGAGTGATCCTTTCTTGTATTATTCCACATGGTCTGAGAAAGAGATAACCTACCACCAATGCGGATGCCCGTTCACATATTCTTAATGAGCTTGAACGGAAGAGATAACTCAGCAGTCAAATCTGTTTTGAAGGAGTCAGACCTGGGCCTAAAGAAACTCCATAAGGTTGGGGAGTCCTATAAAGGGAAAGCTTGTAAAAAGAGATTCAGAAGAAGCTCTATTTGGCGTGAAAAATAGCTATGAGGAAACCCCTGGGCCTGAAACAGTGACGAAAATGAGTACCAAAGGATGGCAATGGCATATAAGGATGATACTCATGAAAAGGGATCCTAGCCACGGAAGAACAATGGTAGATACAAGGGACTAGTGGCTTAAAATACCATAGTCCGTGGCAAAAATGTTGATTACTAAGGTTAATGTGGAGTGATAAAATGCCAACATGTGTTGGAAAGAGCAAAAAGTACCTTATAGAAGCATCAACACTTTGTAAAAGTTGGTAAACCTGTTCCAAGGCACAAAGAGGGTGATATTAATCAATTGTCATTTCAAACTATATAAAAAGACCCACTTTACGAAATTTTATTTCTATAAATAGTTTGAAAATAAAAAACATTTCATACCATTTGCACTTTTTGAACCAAAAAGGAAAGTTTACCCTCTATCTTTGATCGATCCCCGTGGACAATTGGACCGTTAGATTCAGAAACCGTCAGCTTCAGGTAAATCTACACCCTTAGCTCTTCAATTTGATCCAAACAAATTTTTAATTTAGTGGTTAATTCAGTATTTGTCACCAACCTAAAATATGGCAAAATGCATTCGCGGGTTGCAAGGCATGAAAGTCATGAATGCTGCGCAATAGGGAAATGCTTTAAAAATATGCAAAATTTTTAAAATTTTATGATGGAATACTGAATCAAAATATGTGTTTTTGTTAGGAAAAACATGGTGCTGGAGTGGAGAGAGAGGGAACATGAAGCGATGGATCAAGCGGCTCTCCAAATCCCGCCTACTATCCAAGCCTTGAGGACCAGTGGGCTTCTCAAGTTCTTTTGCACATTGCCCATGCGGGCCAATGTTCGCATATTAGAGTTCTTAGTCCATTACTGGGACCATGAGCTGGGGATGTTCAATATCCAAGGTAAGACTTTGGAGCTTACCACACAAGACATCTACTTCATAACCGAGCTATCACAACGGGGAGCACCGGTGAACCTGGAAGGCACTGGTAGGGGTGGAGACCCCTTGAGTGTCCAGAACTATATCGATGTATTCTACAGACCGGGTACTCAAAAGAAGGGCCACAGCATTCTCATTGCAGATATTCAGGATCTTACACTTCAGGTATTGGCCAGTACTATTGTGAGACTTTTAGGGTCAGCAGGGTTACACATGGCCACCAGGACTCAGATGAGAGTGGCGGTGGACTGCTTTAGAGGTACTCTCTTTGATTGGTGTACAGGAATTTCCCCCATCATGAAGGGGCAATTATCCGACTGTAGGAGGGGAAGACAGAAGAACTTCAGCTATGCGAGTATACTGGTAGCGTTCTTCTTTGGGAGGGTGCCAGCTATGAGCCCTGCTATACCATTACAAGTCTGTCATCCACGGCAGCTGAGGTTGAGCCGGTGGGAAGATATATTCCTCCATCAAGGAGGAGGAGATGTAGTACATAGCATGTATGATGATGATTTCTATACATGGTGGGAACGACAGGTGCCGGTGTTGGAGCAGTTTCCATACGCCGGGTTAGATTTTCGAGGTGATCTCGACCTAGTCCTCCCTCCAGGAGGAGCATGGGGAGAGATGGGTAAGTATTTTTTTGTTTTTTATCATTATCAAATTTTTATGGATTTTCAAATGATAGGATATATACATATGCACAAGTCTAAACCCTATTTATGTGTCAAAATGCAGATATTGGAACAGTCCGCCCTAAAGGGCACCCACATACCTTCGTACGTCCTATTGCAGGGGGAGACCCAGGATTGATCAGGGTACTCGAGATGAAGCTAGGCAGGCTGACCGAGCGAGTACCTACGATACAGATAGAGCATCTCCCTGTAGCTATGCAGGAGTTTGTAGTTGGGGTTCCACCGGCCTGGCTACGTCTTTTTAGACGAGTAGCTAGGGAAATTCTTGTATACAGAGATGCAGTGGAGGCTGCCGAAGCCGAGGAGGCTGAGGAAGCCAGGGGGCACAGAGATCACGGGGACCAAGGAGGTCCTAGTGGCCATGGCGGGCAGGTGTAATTCTAGGGAGTTTTGATGGATGATGATCCACATTTTTTGTATATTTTGTACATGACGGGATCTACGGATCAAACTCGACCTATCTATGATAGATACTTACATATATATATATATATATATATATATATATATATTTGTGTTTGGTTGTTAGCTTGTCTACAAATGTTTCTTATATGTTTGCTGTATATTTTATAAAATGTTTGTGAGATGCCAGTCCAAAATATAATTAGCATATGCATTAGTTAATGAATTTTGGTTTTGTGGAATGTGATTGAAAGTAATAAATTCAAAATGTATTTCCAGTAAACGAATTTGCATGAACTGACGTAACAATGTAGGATTACACACCTGATAAGCTCGATTGATCTGGGAAACAACCAACTGAGAATCCAAATGGACTTCAAGCTGGGTGATGCCTCATGAAAAAGCATCCCATAGGAGCTCAATTACAGCCCTATACTCAGCAACATTATTGGAAGCAGGACCTAGACAAGTGCCACTCGCGGCGACAAGCTGTCCTGATGGGGTGTAGATAACCCATGCTGCCGATGCCAGGTTACATGTGTGACGGCTGGCGCCATCAACAAACCTACATACATCTCGGAAGACATCTGCAACAACCAGCAGATAATATAAAAAATGAAACTAACAACCTAATGTACATAAAAAATACATACACTAATATACAAGAAAAAGTGCTAAGCCTAAGCAGAGTACTTCTTCAGGTAGAGCCCATTTCTAGGCTCAGGCAGCTTATTCCCATCATAATCCACTAAATCATATGCGCATTTACTCAAAAATTTAGACACAACATAGGGTCCCAACCACATAGTCTTGAATTTTCCTGTCCCCAGAGGCTCTTTATCTTGGTCCTAGAGCAAGACAAGTTCCCCTTCAGAGAAAACCCAAGGTTTGACCATTTTATCGTATTGAGATTTAACCCTATTCTTATGAGCCTGATTTGCAGTCAACGCATCTCTACATTGTTCATCAAGGTGTTCTAAATGGAGCAACCGTTCTTCAAGCTCAATCGTGTCAAGTAGCACATGAATAGCTATCTGCAAGGATGGGATTTCGCATTCAATCGACGTAATAGCTTCCACCCCGTGAACGAGTTGGAAGGGGGAAAAACCCGTAGCGGTTTTGACATTGGTTCGATAAGCCCAAAGAGAAGGATATAACATGATGTTCCAATTCGAGCGGGCTGCATCAATAGTACGTTTAAGGATAGTTTTTAAAGTCTTGTTTACAGCCTCGACCTGACCATTTGCTTGCGGATAATATGGAGAAGAATGTTCTTGTCGGAATCCGAGCATGGTGGTCAGCTCTGTCATCATGTGATTTTGGAAATGACTGCCATGGTCAGTGACAATCACTTTGTAAATACCAAACCTAGCAATAATCTGATTAAACACGAAGAAAGCTGTTGTTTCCCCATTGTCTTTGAAAGTAGGCATTGCCTCTTCCCATTTTGTGAAATAGTCGATAGCGACAATGATGTATTTATGCCCTCCATCCGAGGCTGGGTTGCATGTCATATAATATATCCCCCATTTCATGAAGGGGACTACCGAGACAACGGGAAACAAGGGAGCAGGATGTGACCACATTTTTCTGGTGTAAAGCTGAAACGGACGATAGCGTTTCATAGCTTCCACACAATCTTTAAAGATGGTGGGCCAGAAATACCCAGCACGTAATATCTTCTGGGCCGTTGCTAACCCAGATAAATGACCCCCACATGCTCCGCTATGGGAATCATTTAGGACAATCTCCGCTTCCTCATGATTAAGGCAGCGACGCAAGACGGAATCTACCCCTCATCGATATAATGTATCTCCTATAATGAGGTAGTTTTTAGCATGAAGGCGTAACTTGCGTCGGTCTTCCCTAGAGTAAGCGGTAGGATACTTCAAAGTCTGGAGATATATAAGAATATCTCCGTACCAAGGATCAGAGGTGGATATAAGGAAGATGTGCTCATCTGGGAATGAGTCATCCTCAACCACTACATCTTCTTCTGTAGGGAATTCTGCTATAAGCTCAGCAAAAAATAAGGACTTTTTGGATTTAGCGGATTGGAAAACCAAGTCAAACTCTTGGAGGATGACTATCCACTTATTGAATTTTCCCCCAACAATCCGTCGGGATAAAACATATTGGAAAGGGTTTACATCCACCACTACAGTAGTGGTCCTCAGTAAGATGTAGTGCTGTAACATCTGTACAGCATACACAGCTTCTAAGGATAACTTCTCGACGTGGGAGTACTTAAGCTCAGGTCCAACCAGAGCACGACTAAGATAATAGACAACATGCTCAATGAGCTTGTCATCCTCCTGAACTAGCACTACCCCAATGGTAGACTCCGACGTGGCCAGATATAATATAAAATCCCTAGAATAATCTGGTGGGCGTAATAAAGGAGCCAACAACAAGGGTTTCTTCAATGCCTCGAACGCGAGTTGTGCAGTTTCATCCCATAGAAACGGGGTGTCCTGTTTAAGCAGGCGCATGAAACCTTTTGTGATCTTGGCATAATTAACGATGAAACGTTGAAGGAAGTTAGACTTTCCTTGTATACTCTGAAGTTGCCTAAGTGAACGAGGAGGAGGCAGATTTACAATGGCCTCAAATTTTAAAGGATCCACCTGAATGCCCCTACTAGAGACAATGAATCCAAGAAATCTACCTGAATCGACGCAGAAAACACACTTGTGGGGATTCAAGCAAATTTTATAGTATCTGCATCTCTCAAAAATCAACCGTAAATGATCTGGATGCTGGATCCTCTTGCAAGAATGAGCAGGCAGATCATCAAGGTAAGGCTCGACAATGGCTTTTATGTCATGAAAAGCAAAGTTCATTGGTTGTTGAAAAGTTGCCCTTGCATTTTTCAATCCAAAGGGCATTTTTCTATACACGAATGTACCCCAAGGGAAAATAAAAGCAGTTTTATGCTGGTCTTCCGGTTTGATTTGGATTTGATTGTAGCTGGAGAAACCATCCATAAACGAGAATACCTCACTACCTGCACATGCATCTATGATCTGATCAATAAACGGTGTAGGGTAGTTGTCCTTAGGATAGGGTTTGTTAAGGTCTCGAAAGTCTGTACAAACGTGAATAGTCCCTTGCTTTTTATCAACAGGAACTGGGTTGGACACCCATTCAGTCAAAGCGACGGGATATATAAAACCTGCTTTCAACATCTTTTCAACCTCTGCCTTCATAGCCGCCACTTTACGCGGGTTCACGGGGCGTAATTTCTGCCGAACTGGTTTGGCATCAGGATAGGTTGGGATCTCATGTTGAACAATAGATGGATCAATGCCTGGCATCTCCTCATATGACCAGAAAAAGATATCGCGGAATTCCTTGAAAAGGGCAGTATAAATGGCAATCTCCTCCAGAGAGCAGTTTGCACCGATATAGATATTTTCCACGACATCCAATTTTACAGAGATGTTGATCAGTATAGTGGTGGAAATGTTTTCCATATTCCCCTCGGTAAACACTCCTTCCCTAGGTAAAGGGTTGACAGGTGTATCAACATCATCCGACAGTCTCACATTAAACTCTTGGTTTTCTATCTTGCTTAGCTCTGGAAGGAAATAAGATCGGTGATGAAGATCCTCACATATCTTATCACGTGAACACATAGCTTCCAGAATAGCTTCATCGGAAGGTAAAATAGTGTCTAAGCAATCTATGGAATGTAAAGAGTTTTCCGCGCATGCGGGCATATAGACTTCTTCCAGATCATCCGAGACTGTAAGAGGATCTAGAATGGGATCTACAGTGGTTTGGGTAATAGCTTGATACGCCACTTCCACTGCAGATAAGGGCACTTCCGGTTCCTGAGGGCTTGGGAGGACCCAAGGATCAGTCCTATCGACCACCGAATCAATGGACTTCCCTACAGTAGTAGAACCAATATAAAGGACTGGAGCTAGAATATCGAATGTGCCCATCAATGATGCATACATTCCAGCCCCCAAGCTCTGTGCAACAGTTTTGGCCCGATCAACCAATGGCACAGTGGAATCTTTAGACTCTAAGCGACCTTTTTGGGTAAAATCAAGTTGGTCAACAGTGACCAGCTTTCCCTCATGTGGAAAAACCACGACACGAAAGACAACAGATGCAACAGCAGACATTGCATAAGTCCAATTCCTACCCAGAAGCAAATTGTAGTCCAACGGAGCATCAATCACTTCAACTTCAATAGACACTGCTTTGCCAGCCAACTTAATCTCAAAAGATGGAAGGATACCATGTGGACGGAAAGACCTTCCATCAAAAGCAGTAAGTAAAGTGGTTGATGGGACCAGCTCTAGGGATCCAAGAGCTTTCCAACAGGCCAGGGACATAACACAAGTAGAGGCTCCCTCATCAACAACTGCTCGTCCAATGGTCTTACCACCATGGACAACATCTATCGATAGAGCTACATGGTAAGGGAGACGAATTTTAACATCAGAGAGATGAAATTTCGTTGTGAGACTCGAACAGTCCATGCTACCTAAAGCTGCTAAGAGGGCATCCCGCTGAGTGGGATAGCTCTGTAGCACCTCCAAAGTTGACATTTCACACGGAGTCTGAGCCAAGTCTTCAACCACATAGTAGTTAGAAGTGGCTCTGGCATTTGGGTTATGCAAAGTCTTCTTAAAGACACCTTTGGGTATCTTTGGCATTATTTCCGCAGGTTTCTCTATAGTGAGAGGGTTGGAAGGTTCACCTACAGCTTTACCCTTCTCATCGGTCTCTTTCTCATAGCTTTTGTTCCTCGTTTGTGACAAAGTTGAGGATCTAACCATGTTGATATAATTGGGGTCAAGGGCAGCTTGAGTGCCCCCTTCTACAGTAGAAGCTGAAGCAGAATTCTGCCCTTGGGGAAATGGATCCTTCAGGACAGCTGGTGGTTGTGTTTGTAACAGCTTCTGAGCTTGTTCCATGAGGGGACAAAGATGAGTAAGGTGGTCCGCTTGGCACAACTTACAAGGGAACTTGAATTTCTTCTTTTCCTTTTTTCCCCCATCAGCATTGTTTGCGGGCTTTGGCTTGTTTTGATTTTGGTTTCCCTCTCCCTTTTTACCTTTCTTCTTCTTCCCGCCGGGCTGCTGATTTCCCTTCGAAGAGGTTTGTGCAAAAACATTTGCACTTTGGGAGGAGGGGGCAGCCTTTGCTTCCTTTGCCGTAGACTGTTTGACAGACAATTGGTGAAGTTGTTTTGTCAAAGACTCTACAGTGGGAGCGTTTACGGACCCAACCACACCATCGGCATGGGGTCCAGGCTTGGGTTTCTCGGCCTCATGTGAAGGCCTTTGTGCCTCAGGGATAATTTCATATAGAATCCCAGGCTGTGAATAAATCAAGTCCAATTGCTGGGCCCTAAGTATGGCTTCTTCTTCACTAGTCACTCCTGATGTGGAAACATCCTTAGATATGTATGGAAACAATGACTTAAGGAACCACTCTAATAGAAACTCAGGAGAGATGGTAGCTTTGATAAGACTCTTTCGCCTCCTCCACTCTTGGATATCTGAGATGTGGGTTGCCTTGTTTTGTCTGAAAGTAGACAACAAATCCGTTCCGAAATTGTAACGGACCGGAAGCTGAAAGTGACTAAGGAAAGCACTAGCTAGGTCCCAGAAACTACTAAAAGCAGCAGAAGGCAGCTCAATGTACCATTTTTCCGCAGTGCCAGTCAAGGTCCTATGGAACAGCCTCAATCTCACTGAATCTTCATTCAATGAGTTGGAAGAACACCATAAGTGGAAGGTGGTGGCATGAGCCCCAGGATCTTCACCATCCTTACCTTCAAACTTAGGGATGTTCGAGGGCAGTTTGGTGGGAACAAGTGGCCACAAAGGGTCATGCCTCATCGGTTCATTCATCAATTTCGATAAGTCTGTCAAGTTCAAAGTTGCCAGAAAAGGAAGTTTGTGTCTAACCGAGGTACTAGATGTGCTAGCTTGGGGATTAGAGGGTCTAGCCCCCGAATGCCCATAGGTAAAGGTGGGGTTGCCCCCTGACACCGATTGTGAAGTGGGAAGGTTTCTTTGAAACGAAATCCATCTGTAGGCCACAGGATTTTGGGTGGGAGGTGTAGTGTACATGGTTCGGGCCATCCCCATAGAAGCTGGGGTCTGAAAGACTGGAGCAGGTATCCCTCCGCTAAACAAAGAGAAGGAAGAGCTCGAGTATGCGACCGAAATAGGGGTATGGAAGCTTTTCCCATAAGAGGTGTTTCCCCCAAGCTACACTCCTACATATGAAGGAGTTGGACCTATGTATGGACTAGATGGGGGGATATGCCCCCCATTCCAGGGAAATCCTTGGACATAAGCCGAGGATCCTACCAGACTACTCTGAGTAGTGTAAGGGAATGAAGAAGGAATTGTAGGTATACTGGGAATCCCAGCAACCGTGTTACAAGAAATACCTCCTATGTTGGAGTGAACTGGTGGTTGAACCACCCGGCTCACTAGAGTCAAGGGTGTAGAAGGAAAACTAGATCTAGGGGCACTAACCGGGGGAGGTAGTACCCCTTCAACCGGAAGGGTTGAGGTAAACACAAAAAGAACTCTCTTCTGCAGAAGACACGACTCTACTCAAAGGGACACCTACTACTGGTGAACTAAAAGGTCTAACTTGGACGATCACAGTATCGTTAAGATCAGTCAAGGGAGTGTTAAAATTTCTTACAAACTCGTCAGTCTGCAATTCTTCTATCTTGACTGTGTCAAAATCAAAACAGTTAGCTATCAATTCCAGTTCACCAAGAACCTCACTTACTCCTACTGGTTCAAAAGAACCATCTGTGCCTAATCTCTGCCTTTGGGGTAAAGGTGGAGGCTCCAATGCAGGGAGAGGAGGAAGGTTTCTCAACCTTCTTGACCTTCTAACAAGTTGGTCCTCCAGAATTAAAAATTTGACTAATCACACCCTAAGGTCAACTAAGCACAAGCAAATCCACAGAGCATACACTAAAAAGATCATAGAGTCTCAAGCAATCAAACCAGGGTATAAAGATATGCTTTCCTGAAGAAAGCCGATGAACGATTACTTGGCGTCCTTGAGGGGTTCTCAGGCACAAGCGGAGGAATCACCCACCACCCTCCTGCACTTTCCACAAGGGTTACCTTCCAAGCCCGTTCAAGGTGAACCAGAAATAACCTTCCGGTTTACCTAGGTATGAACCCTAAAAGACAAGAGACTAAAGGCTACCTTAACAATACCAGCTGTCTGGGGGGACAGTCGTCAGCCGAACTCATACGCATGGGCAGGGTAGCTGAGCTCGAAACTCTGTCTAGGACAGAATCCCTAGATGCGTAAAAGTATCGGGTTACGTTTTGACAAGCATTCAGAGGGTTATCTACTTTGTCCAAGCCTCCACGCGCCCTAGTGCTTAACTCCCGTTTGAGAGGAGCTTCCCAGATACAGTGATAGAATCAAGGATTTAGCTAAAGAACGGTCCACTATGTCTGAGTTTATAACTTGTGGGAAGTTTACACTCCCTAGCCCACAAGTCTAGCCTAAGCTAGTAGGTGAAAGGCCCCTAAAAATAAAAATTACTAGTAAATTTTAATTTATGCGTTTATTTTAAGGGCTATTTCTTACTCAAGAGGAAATGGAAGTGATATACTGTATGGTGTTTTGACTCAGCAAGAAATAAATGAAAGTAAAGTGCATTCAAAGCAAACTACTACTATAAAACAAACTTCTTTTCATTTTTTCAAATGTGTATTGATGAACTAAAGCACTGATAAGAGAAACTAAGCCTATGTTTTTGTAATTTTATGAGATTATATATTTTTAAAATGAAGCAAACACTACTTATGCAAAAATCACAATGCAAAAGACTAACTATGTTTTGTTTTTCACTTTAAAAATTGCTAAAAAAAAACTACTATGCATCTACAATGCACTATGCTTGAGTCAACTTGAAACTTACGAACTGTATACAAACTACAAACTGAAACAAACAGGCTGACAGAACCAACAGACCAGCAAGAGAAGCAAGCTAGGATCCCTAGCTTGGGTGCAAACAATGACACAAAACCACTGCAGACTTAAAAAGGCAAGTGCAAACCAACAACTGTCAGAAAGCAGAATGGAAAAATAGAGCCCAAGACCCTGGTCACTGATCTGGACTAAGACACTTTAACCAAGAACCCAAACAGGACAAATGCTTCAGGATGCAAATAGTAAATAAAACAAGTAAAAAAAGACTCAATGGCTTTCAAAAAGCACTAAGATGTGATCACCTGAGGCAATCAAGCAAACTCTATAGCATTCTTAAAGAAATTCTTCCCAGAAAACAAGGACTATAACAAGGAAAGACACAAGCAAACTCTTCTTTAAAAATCCAAATCTTCAGGAGTACTCGCAACTGTCTAACAGTGCAACTCGCGAATGCTCACGACTGTGCAGTATAACAACCCGCGAATGCAAATTTATACTCACGACTGTCCAGTAGGAAAACCCGCGAATGGGTATAAAAAATTTCTCAAAAGCAAAGAAAAAACCCAAAGACCTCGAAACGCTGAAGTAAGCAAGAGCCAGGATAAAAAACCACAAGCAGACTTACAGGAAAACTGGTCAGGATAACAGAAATGACCTACAGCAGTCTAGGCTTCCCCAGCGGAGTCGCCGGTTCTGTTGTAAGGGATTATTCACCTAATAATCGTAGGTCGGGGGTTACCAACATACTCAAACACTTGCAGACAATTGACATCTAAAGTGCCGAATAGGAAATAGGAGGGTTAGAAGAACTTACTTGTTAAACGAAGTTCGATCCTCGCTAGTCCTCTTCCAATCTGCTCCACTTCCAAAGTCTTCAAGGCTCACTCCTCTTTTTCCTGTTCAGAGACAATCTTCCAGATATAGAATGATTCATATATATATGTTAACAGGTTAGATAAATCAGATATGAAATACTGAAGCATAAACAATTATCAAACCAAGATATATGAGACACATGTGGAAGAAGTAATCTCTTTATTATCAATAATGAGAAAGTTCAGAGTACAACCAAACATCTGAGACAAGGACTCCTCTGTCACCAAAGGATTCTGAGTCTCACTGCTCCAAAGACTTCTGTAACCAATCCACCAGCATAAATTTGCTCCAAAAGTGTAAGTGTCTACAACCCTCCCCAAGGCCTGTATTTATATGGGTGAAATAAGGCAGTTCTCGAAGGTTAGGGAGGTTATAGCAGTTAGGGAGATTAAGTAAAATGACTTAACTAAACTCTTATTAGTGTGTGATTTTGTGTTTTCATGTTAAGAATCACATTCGTGGGTATGTAGTAGAGCAACCCGCGAATGACTCGCGACTCTATACAAGCTCAACCCGCGAATACAAGGATTCGCGACTTGCTGTAAGGGAGACTCGCGAATGATGCGTGAGTTGTATAAAAGGAGAGTCGCAAATACATCCCAACATGGCTAAATGGAAAAGTAACTAGCTGGATGAAGGTAGAATGTATTTCATGACAAGCCAAGCTATAGTGTTAAGGGCAAACCTCTATCCATAAGTGTCCTTTTGTGTGCCGACATGAGGGATATCAGCACTCGGATGGAGAGGTGCCACTCAGGTGTATAACAGGGCCTCAGGGCACCAAATTCTTTATTCTGTTGATTTCTTAAATGGACGTCTACGACTCTGAAAGAGAAATGTAGAGTCTACAGGTAGTTTGTACTATGTGGAAGGCACTTGGATCCATTTGTATCCCTTTTTTAATGCCATTATAAAGGAATTGACCACATCTTATTATTGAACTTTTAATCTAACCAAGCAAGCAGATTTGCTGGAAAAGTCACCTACCACAAGTTGGAATAAAATCTATATCCAATCTAGCATAGATTGTAGCATGGATCCTCTCATTGCCTTTTTGTCATTTTTATCAAGTGTATCACCCATCTGCTGCTAGATGTTATTGTCTCCAAATGACATCTGATAGTTTATTGCCAATTTGCAGTGGTTCCAATATTCCTTGTTTGATGCACCCACTGTGGTCATTTGTTCTCCAACTCTCTCTTCACACCTTTCCATTATTATTAAAATCCCCACAATAATATACTTTGTGGTAGAAAGTATCAGAGTTGCATTCTACCTTCTGGGATGTAGGTGAATAGAATGAATAAGACCATTTCACAACCTATATTTATATTAGTAATTTGGTAATCCAGTAGCATCTAGCAGCAGTGTCACTCCCTTTACTGAATGATGTGGGGGGCTGTCCAAGATTCTAGTTCATATATTGAGCCCTGATTGCATTCCTCTTTATTATCATACAAAGGTATTCTCCCTTGCAACTCCCATGCATAAGAGCTGAAGTTGAAATTCGTTTGACTTTTGACTCTTTCAATAATGATATTTAGTTGGCTGTCTTGAAGGGTTGATTGTATGAGGTATTTCTCCCACCTCCTGAATGACCCGTCACATTCCATGACATCAATATGAAGCTTTGAAGCTTGCTATCTATTAGGGCCTTGGTAGTGGAACCTATAAAAGGACACCTCCGTCTAAGTGGTTACTCTGCATGTGGCCAGGATGGTGGGGTACAATTACCCCGTCAGTATGTTGATGGTTAGAAGATGGGTTTCCTTTGTTGTTTTCTTTCATTCAATGCATGAATTATATTACATGTAAGGTGATGTTCCTCACTGATTCAATCATTAACATAGTAAATATTTCTTATATCCTCAAAACTTAAATTGATATAAGGGGCAACACATGGAGTTTAAAACAATGTGGGGTGCTTCTCCATTAATTAGAAGTATTATCTGTAATGACTTGTACAACATTCAACACACCTATATTTTGGATGAATTTATCCAAAAATTAACATATCAATGCCACATGTTTGATATATGGAAATGCATCACTGTATTTAATAAACTGTTCCTCCTTGGGACAATTAACCAAGAAAGTTGGAAGGTCTTTCACCTTCTATTCTTATAACTATAAGCCATTATTGTGCACCTTAGTGGTTTCCCATGATTTTTTAAGGTGCTCCAATCAGGTAGTGATTTTGTTCGTTTTCATTGCTCACCTCCACTTTCCATTCTATTCCTAGTCAATAACATCAGGAACATGAATCGTTGCAGGGTAGAATGGCTTGGCAATGCTAAATGGTAAGCTGTTTGATGGGAAATCCTTACCCATAACCCTATTAGTTTCTTCCTTATCCTCTCTTTCAATAATTAATTTGATGGAAGGTTATGCCCTAGCTCTATTTATGGGAACATAGAAAGATGATGCTCTTGTAGAAGGTAAACCTATTTAGGTTGAGTTGTGGCTGCAATAGGTTAGGTTGATTAGTTTTTTACTTGACTTCTCTTTCTATATCCCAACTCCCTCCTTTTATTTTGCATGCCTTGGTAAATAGCTGAACTAGATATTTGTAATATATAGTGCAAAATTGACACACAATTATTGGAAATTATAGCCAATCCAATTCCTCTGGGCAAGGTGATACAACCCAACCAAAATAGGTCATTGGAGTAAAAATAAAGGAGAAAAGGCTAATTTATGCACTTGTTGAATAGAAAATGACATGTGAATGGTGTTGTAAGGCAACGCAAAATGCCCTTAATGACCTACTAATGACTATTGGTTCAAGCTAGGGTATTAATAGTGGTAAACAAACGACAGATCTTTGGCTATTGTAGCAATTTGAAGCATCCAAGGAAGGAAGATCTGTATACCTACAGTATCAGGCCCAAAGGTCAAAAACCATTTTTGTAGATAAATGTTGCATCCTTGGAGGTTGTTTTAGTTTCTTTAATATTATTGAAGATCTCAATGGGGATCAAAATTATTTTTGTAGATTAATGTTGCATTCTCGGAGGTTGTTGTAGTTGTTCTAATATTATTACAGACTCAGTGAGGAGTCAAAACACTCACTGAATCAAGCTTACTGCTGAAATGAGCTAACCATACTTAGTAAACATTCGGGAGGGTTTCC
This sequence comes from Pseudotsuga menziesii, assembly GCA_001517045.1. Classification (NCBI taxonomy): domain Eukaryota; kingdom Viridiplantae; phylum Streptophyta; class Pinopsida; order Pinales; family Pinaceae; genus Pseudotsuga; species Pseudotsuga menziesii. The sequence continues at coordinate 14,480 of LPNX011220521.1, read as the reverse complement.
AAGTTTTGACAATTATTTAGCTAGTATAAATGAAGATGGCAATTTCATACCAGAAACTTGATGAGTCCATACTAGAAACTTCTGGAGTCCATACAAAAAATTTCTTATTTTGGTAAAAAATTTAGCATTTTTTAGCTTTTTCTATTTGCATCAGTTTCATTTCATAATTTTTGCTAGTTTTCTTGAATCCAAATGATATTCCTGATCTTGAAATTTGTTAGGTTGATCCTGTGTTCAAATCACGTGACTTTTATTTTTGTTACATGTAAAAAGAATGGTCAGTGAGGCATAGGGTTGACAGACCTAAAAGCTCAAGGCAAATTAGCATCAAAATAGATTGTAACAACCATGTCTTAGAATGCTCCCTGGGAAACTCTTGTTTGGCATCATATTCAGACGGTGATGCATGTTGCAGGCATAAAAGAGTGGTTTGGTCTATGTGACACTATCATTGGTGCTAATACTTTTAGAATTCCCATGTCAGGATCACTGAAGTAGGTGTTCCAGGCTTGGACGCAAGTATTTAAATAACTTCATTGTGATTTTGATGACCCTCGTAGTGTTAGGGACTTAGTAGATATGCCCTTTCAGACAAAAACTTTAAATACAAGACATATATGTATAGCTCCTTTTTCTTAGGTTAAAGTTTGGCCAAAATAAGCTTTCATACATGGCAGTACTTGAGTGCTGAGACTTTAGGAAACTGGAATCCATGGAGAGTGATTAGCCATGGCCAAAGGCACATAATACATGCAATATACAAATAATCTCTTTATAGAATCATACCTCAAACCATCCCATGAAAAAAAATCTTGGATGTGCAAGGTCTCACTTTGAAGGATTGGAAATGGTTCAATGTAGGACCTTTGACTACAGAACAAATGAGATTTACATTAGGACCCACATGAGTTTCTCTTAAACAAAGACTTAATGAAATATGGGTGGACTAAGATCATGAACTAAGGTAGGTTTGGGAATTTTAGGGCATTTGTAAAGCAATTACATACTTTAAAGCTAGAGTTCTGAGATGGTTGGTCCCTGATAGCCATGCTTCATTCTACAGGTTATAATGATAGCATGTGCTCTATGACAAGACAAGCAATCAAGAATCTTTTGTGGAGCTGCAAGAATTCCAAACAATCTGAGACTAGTTGTGGATTTTGGATTTTGGATTGGTCATTAACTTCAATTAGAACTCTCTTTGCATCAATTGATTCTTAAATTCGTGACCTTCTTAATGTTCATACTTATTCTATTTTTTACACCATTTCAATGTTCATACTTATTCTATTTTGTACACCATTTCAATGTTTTCCAAATTGGGGAATCCAACTTCTGAATTGTTCTTTATTCTATTTTGCACTTGATAGTAGTCTATTTTGTACTCAGAACTTGATAGGTTTTCTGGTGGTGGTAATTGCAGTGAGTTCACTTTACTCTCTATCAAGGAAAAGTTGAAATGCAACACCTCTTGGAACCTCATAGAAATAACAAAACATTAAACAATATTAAGAGAAATATAATTATGGTTAAGAAAATACAAGAGACAATGCGATTAAACCTATAGAATATAGCCACTGCACCCCACAGTCATCCTTTGGATTGACAAAGTTTTGATTATGTTTTGAGAACATGTTTGGATAGGATAATCAAGAATTGGGAAAAAATGACATAATTGAGATCGAACATGATAGTATGAGCTCCTCAAGTGGTTGGAGTAGTGCATATTGGTGTATCTTATTGAGATGATTGCATATTGGTCTTGTGTGCACTTGTGTGCAAATGCTTCCAACATTATATTGATGGTCAAAATGTAGTTTGAGTGATACTCAATTTAGCCATATGATCACCAGTAGATAAATGTTCACTGAGGTTAATCAAATAAGCTTATTATATTATGATGGGGATTTTTAGCTTTTTATGTTCTTAGCATTTTGTCTTATGTTATAGGTATGATGCTGCAAAAGAAGTAAAACTGTGATGGGGATTTTCAACTTTTTGAGTTCTTAGCATTTTGGCTTATGTGGTAAGAGTAGTGCATATTGTTGTATCTTAGTGAGATGACTGCATATTGGTCTTGTGTGCACTTGTGTGCAAATATTGCCAACATTATATTGATGGTCAAAATGCAATTTGAGTGATACTCAATTTAGCCATGTGATCACCAGTAGATAAATGATCGCTGAGGTTAGTCAAATAAGCTTATTATATCATGGTGGGGATTTTCAGATTTTTATGTTCTTAGCATTTTGGCTTCTGAATTTTGCTTTATGTTCTTAGCATTTTGCATAGTTTCCTGTCTCAGCTGAGAATTCAAGTATCATCTAGAGATATGATTCTATAGCAATAGTAACCATTGATTGTGTAGGATTCCTGTAGTTTCTCATAACATATACCTCAAGTTAGATGGACTTGTATTCCACCATTCATGATAATGCTACTTGATGCGTGTCATTAGAGGAAATTTGGGGTCTAAAGTGGGCCTTATAAGAAAACATACCAACAATAAATTTTGTGAGTTGGAATTCAAGAACCAATAGAATTTCAATAAAATGAGTCAACCATAATGGTTGAATTGACATATTTGTCATAAAAGAAAACTACTTTTTTGGTTCGTATTTTCGACATATCTCTCTATGTTTTTACTCAAATTCTGAGTGGGAGAGCTCATTGGATGAAGAATTTAATTCTGCATCCAACGAGTACCCACACTGCATACTTTTGACAGACCCCGCTACCCTAAAAATAATAAATACCTGAAAAAATGTGATGATGATGTCATCATCATGTTTCTTCAATTATTTATTGTTTTTGGGGTAGCGGGGTCTATCAAAAGTATGTAGTATGGGTACTCGTTGGA
>LPNX011220483.1:0-61566 GCA_001517045.1 Pseudotsuga menziesii | reverse complement strand
AGTATAGTTTATAGTTAACAGTTGTTAAATAGAATTTGTGTAATTTTAGAATAATTTTAATAGTCTCTTAAAATTTAGAATATTAAATATAAAATCCTCAAAAATTGAAGACTTTCCTTAAGAAAGCAATTATAGGTTAATCTAGGTAGTAGAGAACTAATTTTAGAGTTCATTTAGATAGAAATAACATTAGGATAGATTTTTACTGAATTTTAGTTTCTCCTTAAGAGAAAAATTCAGTTGGTAGTAGGACCATAACCTGCGAGATTTTGCTATCCCAAACACATCGGGAGCTGCTTTAAGCTGCTTGTGTGGGCTTAATCTCCTTGTTGGCCTAGGTCAAAAAATCAGGCCAACAAATGGCGCTAGAACGAAGGCATGTTAATGATTAATGGCAGGAAAAACTAATGAGAAATTTCCAACCAGCCAACATCCTCCGGAAGTCAGCAGATCACCGTTTATAGAAACTGTTAGGAGCATCCTTGAACGTGAACAAAGTACTCAAAATTTGGAAGAATCACGACATATTCTTACAAGAGCATATGCCAATCAACTTGGTGTATCTCCGATAGATTATGGTCTACCTAGGCAACAACGACGTAATCCGCAATTGAACATAGTTACTCAAGATTTGCAAGAAGCTGATAGCACTCCACGTTATCAAATTAGAAGTCATCGGAGACAAACTACTCAAACAAACACTGCTAGAAGATTAACTTCAGTAGGCGGCTTTGATCAACCACCTTCTCCTCCTGAATCACCACCTGATAGTTCAGCGTCATCCAATTCAGGGAGTTCTTCAGGTTCTGAGAGAAGCCCTATGGTAGGAAACATACCTGTGGGAGGAGGAGCTAATCCTCCACCTAATCCACAACTCCCTTGGCTGAGAACAGCTGCTGTAGCTGTCCCTGGTGTACAACACCCTTTGCCTAAACACTCAGATAAACTTCTTCCTAAGTTTAACCCAGATGATAAAGAACCTACAGAGGTGCATGTAGACAAATTCATGTTAGTTGTTCAAACCATGAATGTGCAGCATGAAGATGTGGTTTGTCGGTTGTTTCCTCTAATTTTTGAAGGAAAAGCCTCTACCTAGTACTTTTCGTTAGTACAAGGATCAATCACAAATTGGGGTGAATTTAATAAATCTTTTTTAGATAAATTTGGGGAAGATAAAACACCTGCTCTTTTAGCCCTAGAGTTATCTCGGATTAAAATGGAGCCTAAAGAAAGAATTAAAGATTTTAATCAAAGGTTTCTAACATTAAAAAATAAAATTCCAATTGCTTCTCAACCACTCGAGGATATAATTATTGAAAATTATACTTCAGCATTACCAAAATATTCTAGGATGTTCGTTAAGAGATCTGGGAAAAAAACGTTGGTAGAAACTTTTGATGAAGCCATTAAAGTCTAGAAGGATTCTATGTCCTATGAACCAGATAGAAGTGGGAAATATGATACTTTCCTTCGTAGGAAGATTGAAAAACTTAATTCAGAAAAGGATAAAGCATTTGATGTAGAACAGCTGCAAAATGCTATTCGGGCATTAACCAATGAAGTTGTAGGATTAAAGAAAACCAATTCTGAAGCTTCCTCTTCTAGGGGATATTTCAGAAATCAGTTTAGAAAAAATCTGAATACAAATAATAAAACAAATACACCACCTGACATAGCAACAAATGAAGAAATTTTTAATACAATTCGAGTCGTTTTATCTTTATCTGAGACTCCTTCTAATCAAGAAATAACTGAAAATGAAGAAGAAGAGGAATCAGAAAATGATGAAGAATCAGAGGAACCTCAACAAGTTAATGGTCATTTCTGGGACAGTCTTGTAAAAGAATATGAGAGCAAGAGTCCGTCTATAGGACAACATGCCTATAATACTCGTAGTAGAACATTTGCAAACAATCCCGGAGCTTCATCAAGTTCTACTCCAAATAATGACAACAATAATTCACAACCTAATAAACAAACTCAATCTGGCAAACAGACTCAATCAACCAAAAATACCCAACCCATTCAAAATGCTCCAAAATTATATTTACAATATGATATAATTGAAGATTTAAAGAAGACACGTGCAAACATCAATATGTACGACCTTCTTCAAATTTACCCAATGCCTAACAGTCATGTTATAAATCCTACCATGAGTTCAATTATTCCTAATGCGAAACAAAATGTTGCTGCAAACAATTCTAATGATGATTCAACAGCAACTGATAAAGGAAAATTAACAGCTGATAAAGCCTCGCTAATAGGAAAGAATTCTAAATCAACCACACCTCCATTCTTACTTACCTTTGATATTTTCAATAGGAATGTTCACAATTGCATGGTAGATTCCAGAGCATCCTCCAATGTGATGCCCTTATTAGTATGCAAAAGATTGAATGGAAAATATGTTCCATCAAATTCCCAAATAACTCAATTGGACAGGACGAATGTGAAGGTTGTAGGGGAGATGAAAGATGTTTTAGTCAGGATTGCTTGTAACCCTTTAGTTTTTCAAATTATAGATATTGTTGTTGCAGATATTCCTGATGCATATGGGCTATTTTTAAGTAGATATTGGTCTCAACAATTGAATGGATTCTTTGCCACGGATTGGTCAACATTATGGTTACCTAAGAACGGAAAGTCAAATCAAATAAAGATAAACAGAGAAAGATACATGAAACATACTGTGACAGAATTACATGATCCTAGTGAACCTGTTTTATTTTCAGATTGCATTATGGGGAATTACATGTATGAATTGGGATTTGGTAATTTTAAAGCTGAAAATTCTGCTTTTTCTGAAAGTAAACAGCAATCAGAAATTAGCAATGTGACATCTATTGCTCCTAATTCTTCATTCAAGGAAATTATTAATGATGTAGATAATCTTAATATTGTAAATATTATTGAAAGCAAAGTAGTTTTTAATAGTTCTACTTGGACTCTATATTTTGATGGTGCGAAATCCAAAGAAGGAGTCGGAGCTGGTTGCTTGTTGGTAGACCCCCAGGGAAATAAAACATGTATAGCTTGTATGATGGAATTTAATTGTACAAACAATACTGTGGAATATGAAGCTTTAATACAGGGTTTGAAAAAAGCAATTGATTTGGATATCAAAGAGTTAATTGCATACGGTGATTCTGAAATCATCGTCAGACAGGTCCGTAACTCTATTCATTGCCTTTCTGAACATTTATAGAATTATCAACGAGAGGTATGGAACCTCATTTCACATTTTGATGCATTTAACATAATTTCAGTTCCAAGAACAAAAAATCAAGAAGCAGATTTATTAGTAAATGTAGCATCAAAATTAATTCCATCAGAAAATCTTACACCAGATTTCTTTTTAGTAGAATTGATTTTTAGGCCTTCTATACCAGATAATATTTTTAACTGGTGTGTATTTGATAATGATGTGCAGGTGCTGAATTTTCTGATTAATGAGGATACCTTTAAAGATTCATCCATTGATGAAGTTACTCATGACGAAAATCTGCGATATTTTTCGGTAATAAATGATTTTTGTTCAGTTGAAAAAGCTTTTGAAAAGGTAAAACCGATCCCTAATTCGGTATTAAGATTAGAAAAGTTATTTGATATTCAAGATAAATTTAGATCTGTCCCTAACTATAAAACTAATAGTTCTCAAGTGAGGTATGAAAGCATAAATTTAGGAACAGAACTGAATCCCCAAACTATAAATCTAGGAATAGATTGCAATCCCGCAAAAAAAATAGCATCTATAAAGTTGTTTAAAGAATTTAAGGATGTCTTTGCATGGACATATGACGATATGAAAACTTTTAACACACAAGCCATGCAACACATAATTCCAATTAAACGGGAGTCAAAGCCTTTTCAACAAAAACTAAGGAAATATCACCCGTCACTAGAACCAACAATTAAGAAGGAACTAAATAAATTGTTAGCTGCCAAGATTATTTTTCCCATCAAACATACATAGTGGGTAGCCAACCTAGTTCCAATCAGGAAGAAAAACAGAGATATTAGGTTATGTGTAGATTTTAGAAATCTTAATAAGTCTTCTGAAAAGGATAATTACCCAGTTCCTCCCATGGAACAAATTATTCAAAAGGTGTTTGGGTCTGAGATACTGTCACTTCTTGATGGCTTCTCAGGATACAACCAAATATTAGTTTCCCCAGATGATCAATTGAAAACAACTTTTAGAACTCCATGGGGAACATATGCTTACCGCAAGATGCCCTTTGGGTTAATCAATGTTGCGGCAACTTTTCAACGAGCAATGGATATTGCTTTTAGAGGCTTAATTAATCATTGAGTCATTGTCTATTTGGATGACATTACTGTATATTCTAAACATCGACCTAATCATATTATTCATCTTAGAAAGGTATTTTAACGATGTAGAAAATTTGGAATATCCTTAAATCCTAAAAAAACAATATTTGCTGTTTCAGAAGGTATTTTATTAGGTTGTGTGGTTTCAAAACATGGAATCATGATTGACCCTGAAAGAACCCAAGCCATTTCAAAAATAACTTACCCTTCTAGCAAGAAATCAATGCAATCATTTCTCGGTAAAATAAATTTTGTTAGAAGATTCATTTCCAGTTTCTCCGAAATCATTCGTCCTTTGCAGAGAATGATTAAGAAAGACGCTATTTTTAAGTTTCATGTGTCATATAAATATAACCATAATAGTTTTATAGGATTTTATATCCTATCAAATCTGGTTTTAGGACATAAATGGTTGGGATTTCATAAAGTGTTAAAACTATATTTCGAAATGAAACTTCATGTATATGCATGGTTTGAGTGTCAATACGGGTCATTAGTTAGTTGCATTTCATGAGCATTAGGGTTGATTAATGTAACACTATATCATCATGTTAATAAACACGACTACCTTCCATGTGTAATCTGGAGTAAATCATCAATTGACAATTTTTATGAAGATACATGACCCATATGGCTAATAAACAACACCTGTTACCAGGATCGCTGCATTGGTATGAATATTTGGTTAACACCTTTCATTTTAATTGACAGCTGTGAATGTAATAATGGAATCGTATCAGTAGAATTTAATGTTACATATGACAAATAACCATTCCATTTCATGATGTTGTACGAGCTCATCATTCCATATTTAATGTCATAAATATTTTGATTTGTAAACCCTGAATCAAATGATTTCCGATATGAAGGACTAGTTAGAGTTTGAAATATCCTTTGCATTCTTCTTTCTGAAGCATTTCAATTAGTCATGATTAGTCCATTCATTTATCATAGCAAAAACATTGGCTATAGTGTTCATCATCTCCAAATTTGGTTAAAATGGCCAAAGTTGGAGTTCTCATCTCTGTCAGTTATGAAGCATGTGAGGATTTGACATTTCGTGTAATGTCTTATACCTGGGTTCCTATTCCTTCCATCTTTACGACTTCATTCATTTCAATTCGTAACCAGAGTAGTAGTGAGGGAGCTAGGGCTTCGCTTAGTCGACTTGAAATTTCAGGACCGGATCTTGTTGAAGCCGATGAGAAAGCTGCTCTATTATTTGAAAAGATTGGATGGGGTCAGTTCTTCAATTGTTTTAGTGGCCATAACATGGAGTTCACTAGACATTTTTCTTTGAGTTTTAAAGAAAATGTAGCTCAAATTGGAGATTTCAAGTTTATCATAGATGAAGATAAAATCGCAAAAGCTACGAAACTCCCTCAAATAGGAGAGAGATTGTTTAAAGGTGGGAAAGTGAATAAGAATAAATGTCAGTCCTTGCTGTTTCCCTTACTGGCCAGTGCAAAATTGAAGATTGGGGTTTCGGTTAAGTTTTTAAAGACAGAATGGCGAGCATTCTACGAAATCTTGGTCAGGTACGTATCATGTGATGGACGATTTTCTCATCTGCATTATTATCACCTGCGACTACTGTTAGCATTAAAAGGCTTTAAACTTAATCTTCCATTTTACCTATTGCAAAGTCTGAAGAAAATGGCTCATTCGGTTCAAACTACCATAGGTAATCCTGATAGAAGTCTGTTCCATCATGGTCTAGTCAAAATTTTAATACAGCATCAACTGTCTTTTAATTGTAAATCTTGGGATGAGTTTTTGATTGAATGTCAATTAGGGCCAACTCAATATTGGCCAAACCCTCCACCCAAGACCCGTAGGAAACGTAAGGCTACAGTAAAATCCGAAGTTGATGACGTTCATAATTTTGAATCAAAGGATAAAGAGCTTCAGGAAGCACATCCACCTATAAATACTTGTATCGGTGTTGATGGGGTCATGAATGTAACTCCCTATTACGCCGAGACAACCTTGGACCAATCCCCATCTGACAAGTGCTTTTTTACACCTACACAGGCAGAAGGCAGATTAACCAAAAATGAAGATGTTGATGTTGTTAATTATGAAAACCCCTCTGAGCTATATACTCCTCGAAAACATGGTGATGAGTCCATGCGTAAACTAGAGCAGTTAGCGTAGGTATGTTGTGACAAAGGGGGTTTTGAAACAAATGGTCTTATGTTTGTTCATACAAGAAGAATTACTAGAAGTATGAATACTACACCTATAGCGTCTGTTCCTATGGCCACTCAACAGAGTACTCAGCCAGTAATTGTCCATCTTGAGGATGATGTTCCATCATCGATTCCCGAAACCACGCATATGGATGAACCTACTCTTATAGAGAATAATCGTGAAAAATTGGCTAAAGATATTACAGAGTCAGGTAAGTTTGAAGCTGCTCCATCATGTATGGATGCGTATGGTTCGGGCCCCGAGCCATCTGTTATGAGCTTTCCATCACCTGGTCAAGATATAGATAATATTGATTCTTCTCAAGCAGCTGATTCGTGTCATGAAAAGGAGGAAGAAACTCTCCAACAGGTCCTTGACAGGGTTTATGAGACTAAAATTGTAGAATTGAAAAATGAACTAAAACATTATCAAGCTAATGCAACCTTGAAAGAGGTGGAAAATTAGACATTCAAGGAAGAGTTATTAAACTGGATTAACAGATGGAAGGAAATGAACATCAAGAAAAACCAATACAAGAAAGCAAAAAAATCAATGATTGATACAAACCAACACTTGCTCGAACAAGTAGAACAACAGAAGCTAGTGATCATCAGGCTCAAAGCCAAGCTTTCTGAAGCCAGAAGAATGATCAATTTGCAAAGTAGAACCTGATGATTGTTTCTATTTTCAGTTATATGGTTTATCTCTATGTCAACAGGTAATAAAATATTTTTAAATGCATGCCTGCAAAATCGCAGATTTTGTAGGCACGCACATAATTTATTGTTCTTTTGTTATTTCTGTTAAAATTTATTTTAAATAATATTCTCATGTTTGTTTAAACAGGTGGACATGGTATCACTATCCTCAGCAAATACAAGATATTTTGGATTTCAGTTGGAAGACGTTGATGTTTCTTGAAGACTGGAATTTCGACATAGCCACGAATGTGCCAGATCCTTTAAATCAGCAGATGTTTCAGGCTAGTCGTTTTTTATTATTGTTATCCTATAGTGACAAGTGTCTGTTGGAGAGATTCGATGCACTTTAATAGTGATAAGACTCCTATAGTATTGCATACAGCATTTATGAAAAAAAACTGAATCGAAAGACTAGTAGGATTATATAAATTAGTAATTTTTATGCATTGAGGAGGGGATGGAGTGACTGGAGAGAAACATCATTGAAATATTATTTTGGTACTAGTTTTGTTCCTGACTGAAGTTTTATCTTTGGAAGTGGAATGTGACTGGAAATTCTCAGACTGATATCGTTGATCGGTATTATTTTGGATACTCTTTTTATATTTCAGTATATAATCTTCTACTTATAATATTGATGCAGTATACCTTGTTATGCTTGTACTCATTATATGATATTACACTTTGTCAACCCAATATTGTTATTTGAATTAGTATGTTATTATAGTTGAATTAATTAGTGTTTTATTGAAAATTCAAGATATGATGATATATATATATATATATATTTGATCTCATTTGTATTTTTACGATGATTTCATTTCGAACATTATCTTTTATTCAAATATATAATGTTGTTTATTAGTTGTTAATTAATTAAACATTTCAGAAAAATTCGAAGTAATTGCTTATTTCAGTTTCTCTGTCAAGATATTTTATAGCAGAATGATTTAGTGTGGATGGTTTAAATATTTTCATTTAGATCTTACTCCTATATCTTTCTGTTCAGCATTATATTAATTAATAATTAATATAATATTCAAATTTCTCTCAGCTGAGATAGGATAGTTTTGTTAGTGTTATCTTAGTATAGTTTATAGTTAACAGTTGTTAAAATAGAATTTGTGTAATTTTAGAATAATTTTAATAGTCTCTTAAAATTTAGAATATTAAATATAAAATCCTAAAAAATCGAAGACATTCCTTAAGAAAGCAATTATAGGTTAATCTAGGTAGTAGAGAACTAATTTTAGGGTTCATTTAGATAGAAATAACATTAGGATAGATTTTTACTAAATTTTAGTTTCTCCTTAAGAGAAAAATTCAGTTGGTAGCAGGACCATAACCTGCGAGATTTTGCTATCTCAAACACACCAGGAGCTGCTTTAAGCTGCTTGTGTGGGATTAATCTCCTTGTTGGCCTAGGTCAAAAAATCAGGCCAATAGTACCTTCCAAGGACATGACTAAATATTCTCATTTCCTATATATTTCACCTAAATTCATCTTCTAGAGCACACAGGTGAAAGGATAAGCAAGTTCCCTAGTATTTATCGACTCTGTTCCCATGAATCATTCCTCCCAAATCCTCATTTTTTGTTGCCTTTAATTCTGGAACAATCCAACAACTTTTAGACATAAAAATAAGGTGTAAGAAGGTAATGGTTCTTTCTCTTGAATTCCATCCATTTAACTTGACTTCACCATAACTCATCATCATTCTCACTAAGATCATCCCATACTACAACATTCCTTTCTGGATCAAGCGAAGGACTATGTGGTTTGTGTTCCACATAAAGTACAATCAATTCCATCAAAACTCATTAAAAGGTCGACGTCCTGACCAACATGACATGTGAAGAGCAAATGTGCTAAATAGATTTCACCATTTGATTGTCTTAATATCCATCCCAAAAGATAATGATGAGAATCATTCAAATGTTTATTTTGAAATGACTCTAACTCTTAATCGAAATTTCTTATGGGATTGGTTCCCATCAAGTCTAATTTTGATCAATATGGATATCTCTTTCATTGTGAAGTGAAGCATGATTAGCTAATTGATTTTCTTCCTTGTTTAAGTTTCTTAAAACATGGTACAACATTACCATATTCATGCTTTGTATATAGGCATCGATTCTCTCTTTGGTCCTCTTCAAAGGTAGATATGTGCTAAGGGAAGAGGATTTCATTGCATTATTAATGGTTGAGGAGTATATTATTACACACAACTCAAGGATCTATTTTTTAGAAGAAATCTTGCATCCTTGGAAAAGAGCCATGAAATCTGCTTGATTATGTGATTTTTTCCCCAATCTCCATGGAAAAACCAAATATTTTTGTCCTTCGGGGTTATATAACCCCCCTTACACCTATCGCCCCTGGGTTTCCTTTAGAAGCCCCATCAAAATAAAGAGTGTACCATTTTAGTCTTATTTTCCATTTAATGAAATCCTCTTCAGTCGTGCATATTTTCCATTCATGATCTTTCCTTTGCATAAGGAATCAAACTGGAGGATTTTGAAAACCAATTCCTATGACTAATCTTCTTCCTCTCTAGAGATATTTTTGTCTCTAGGGGATGGCCAATATGAGAGTCTTTCTCTTAAGATCATTGTGACTTGGGCTATAGTTTTTTATAGGAAAACTAGAGATTCCTGGATGATTGTTTTGTCCCAATCTAACCAAATTTTCCATAAGATAAAATTTGAAAGAGTCAATAAGGCTTGCTACATGAATAGGTTTGTTCTAAAATGATATCCTGCAGCAGATAACTAGGGCAAGAAAGCACTAGATAGAGAGGAGGGGATGGTTCTCTTGCAACCCATGGCACCCATCACTAATGTCCAAACTTCCTTAGCAAATTTACAATCAAGAAAGTGATGTTTCATTGTTTCTTTGTCGGATAAGCACATGGGACAATGGGAAGGTCTCGAAAATCCTCTCTTTTTAAATTTTTCTACAGTAAGACTTTTTCGAGCTACTAACCAAGTGAAAAAATTGACCTTTAGAGGGCCAACAAAACTCCATATTTTTTTTCCACATGCTTGATTGAGGGGAAGAACCAGCTTGGGACGCTAGAGATGAATTTCCTAATGTCACAAAGTATTATCCTTTCAGTTCCCATCCTCTTTGATATTTTTTGGTCTTACAAAGTGGACTACCCTGTTCAAGAAGTATTTTAACATTTGATATTGCCTTTGAAGATTATTTGGTAAAGTTAAGTCTAGCCTTCCCAAAATCCAACATTCATGTTCCATGTACTAATGTACCTGAGTTTTTTTTTATATCCATTATTCATCATCCAAATTTATAGCTCCTCAATCTCCTATTGAGAGTTTAAGCATACTTTATTCAATATTTTATCTTTCCATAGCATGACGAATTCCCATGCTACTTTGCATGATTTATAGATCTGAGTACAATTTTGCTGTGGAGGTTTTCTATCAAGGGCATTACGAACTTTTACCTAGAGGTATTTATATATAAGTGCTCTTTGTACCCAACCAATTTTAGTAGCTATAATACTCCATAGGATCTTTTCTCTAAGGACAAGATTTAACCACAACATGTCTCTTAATTGAAGACCTCTTTCTTTGATAGGTCTTTTCAATATGTTCCATCTCACTAGATGAATTGTTTTTGCATTGTTTTCACCTCCCGTCCACAACCATTTTTTAAGAATCTGATTTATCTGGGACAACACCTCTTCCATGGCCAAAAGAACGAAGCATTGAAAGATTGGCAGATAAAAAAGAATTAGTTTTAAAAGAATACACTTGCCTGCTGTATTTAGACAAATCACTCCCCAACATTCCATATTGAGCTTGATTTTTCTCGCCACATGTGTCTAGATATGATAGGAAGGGGAAGAGAATGAGATGGGAAGCTCGAGATAATTGAAGACCTCCCAAGAACCAGAAGCCTGAATGCTCAGAATTTGGGAATTTTCAGATAACATAGTTTGGGGGAATTCTAAGCATAGATGTGACTTTCTGAGTTATTTATTTTCCCTCTTGAAGCATTGTAGAAAGAGTTAAGCATCCTTTCCAGACTTTTAGCCATGCTCACTGTGGATAAAATCCCAACAACTACTTTAGTATATATTCTATCACCAAGTGCAATGCCAAACCAAGATAAGATAAACTACAAAGACAAAAGCAATGTCTTCTTCTTTCCATCAAACCTATTCTCTCACTCTTTTGTGCACTTGCTTGAGTGAGTTGTGTGTCCAAATGAGAGGTGCAACGACTCTACTTATACACATCATGTGTGTGACCTTTTTCCCAAATTGGGTAGACTTGTCACTCTTACAAGGACAACTTGTTTAGGGAGACTTAAAATAACATTTATATAATATTTCTTTTGGGTATTATTCATTTGACTTACAACAGAAGGTTTACATTAATTATTTCAAGACTTTTACATGACCAAGTACATCAATAACATCTCCCGAAGGAGGTATAACAATAATACAATAAAAATGCAACAATAATATATTCTAAAGTTACATTGTTTAGCACTCCCTCTTAACAAAGAAGATATTCTTTCATCATGATCACCATCCTTGGACATCATCACTGGATCTTTTCACTAGACATCTTCACTTGATCTCATCACTATTGTTGCAACTCGGTACTTAGGTTATTGATTTGTGACATATATCGAATGTATACATCATTAGAAGTTCTACATATCCATCCCTTTTTCATGCTGGATGTATATATGTACAACAACCAACCCTTGTACATGCTAGGTGTACCTCTCATGCTTATCGATACAACAACCAACTCATTTTCATGCTAGGTGTACCCATACAACAACCAACCCTTTTCATGATGGGTGTACTCATACAACAACCAACCCTTTTTCATGTTGGGTGTACGCATACAACAACCAACCCTTTTTCATGCTTGTTGTACCTCTCATGTATATCAATACAACAACCAGCCCTCTTTTATGTTGGGTGTACCCGTACAACAACCAACCTTTTTTTCATTTTGGGAGTACCCGTATAGCAACCAACCCTTTTTCATGTTAGGCATACCACTCATGTATATCAATTTAACAACCAACTATTTTCATGCAGGGTGTACCCATACAATAACCAACCCTTTTTCATGCGGGGTGTACCTCTACAGAGCTAGTCCTTTTTCATACTACATGTATCTCTCCACAGTGCCAGTCCTTTTTCATACTAGATTCCTATCTTCACAGTGCCAGTCCTTTTTCATACCGGATCCGCACCTTTGTAGGTGCAGTCATTTTTCATACTAGATGCAAGTCTCATATGTCTTCCATAGTACTATCCCTTTTTCATGTTGGACGTTAATACCACACGTCTTCCACATAGCCAACCCTTTTTCATGCTAGTAGTGAAAACCATAGATCTTCCATAAAGCTAACCCTTTTTCATGCTGGATGTGAAGACCATACGTCTTTCACATAGCCATTCCTTTTTCATGCTGGATGTGAGGACCACACGTCTTCCACAGAGCTAGCCCTTTTTCATGTTGTATGTGAAGACAACATGTCTTCCACAAATCCAACGCTTTTTTAGGTTGGATGTGAATACCATAGGGACTCTTTGCTCCCTCTTGCAATGTACATCGATGTACATCGATCTGTACAACTCCAATATTGTCCTTGAAGTATTCAAACTTCACTCTCGCCAAAGGCTTGGGGTCAATACATCAACTATATGCTTGTTCGTTGCAATATACTAGAGCTTCATTGCTCCTCTCTACACCATATCCCTGATATAGTGTTATGGAATCTCGATGTGCTTCGATTTGTCATGGAACACATGGTTCTTGGACACATAACTCTAGTTATCACATAATACACAAGACATATCTAACTTGACATCAAACAATCCTGCAATTTAACTTTCTAAGTCACATTGCCTCACAACTAGTTGGACAAGCTACAATGTACTCTTCCTTGACTATACTTGGTGCTACACTCATCTGCTTCTTGCTGAACTAGGAAATCATGCCAGGCCCTAAACTGAAGAAACACCCTAAAATGCTCTTCCTATCCATAGCACTACCATCCCAATTTGAGTCAACATATCCCTGTAGGAAAATCCTCTAATTTTTCAGATATCTAAGGCCATACTCAAATGTACCCTTCAGGTACCTCAATACATGTTTTGTCGCAATCATGTGAACACGTCTCAACTCTACCATGTACTAACTCAAAGTGTTCACCACAAAGAATATATCCGACCTTGTGTTCGTCAAATACATTAATGAATCAATCATCTCCTTAAAAACCGTGGAATCAACTATCTCTGAAGTAGTATCACACATCAACTTCAAGTTTGATAACATCTGTATGGCCATGGCCTTGCAATCCATCATCATGAATCTCTTCAGGATCTCTACCGCATGTTTTCCTTATCTAAGGAAAATCTCATCTGTATTTTGCCACACCCCAAGACTTAATAAATAGTGCATCATACCCAGGTCTTTCATCTCGAATCAGTGACAATCTTCTTCATTTTTGCAATGAGCTCCTCGTCAGCTGTCAGGAACTGGTCATCTACATACAATAGTAGTATAAATGGTTTTCCATCCTCAACCTTGAAGTAGAGGTTGAAATCAAATTTACTCTTGGTAAAGTCCAAGCTCATCAAAAATCCATCGATCATGTCGTACCATGTCACGGGTGCTTGTTTCAAACCATACAAGGAATTCTTTAATTTTCACACATGTGTCTCTCTATCATGTCTCAAATTCTAGTGGCTGCTCTACATACACTTCCTCTTCTACTACACCATTCAATAAGGTTGTCTTTATGTCCATTTGGTACCTTATAATCCATCACTGCAGCTATTGCAAGAATAACTCTAATCGAAGTGTATCTGGATACATGAGCAAATGTCTCCTCATAATCTATGCCCTCTTTCTGTGAGAAGCGATGAACCACAAATATTTCCTTGTAATTCTTGATGTTGTCATATGTTGCATGCTTTATCTTGAATATCCATTTGGAAGACACTATTGACTTCCCTTTAGGTATCAAAACCACATCCCATAAATCATTCTTCATTATCGACTAGTACTCTTCGATCATAACATCCTTCCACCCATTCTTCTCACGTGCTTCTTCATAGCTGGGATGTTATGCATCAATGATGTCAAACAATAGTGCCACATAACTAGAGTATGGTCAAGGCCTCTTTCCCTGGAAGTATTTTATGGAGCACCATACGTCTTTTCATCTTGGATGTTCTCCCATGCCTAAGATGGTATTCTCTTGTGTGTATTCACCTCTCGGGGTGGCTCTACCAATCTCTGTGGCTTGGTCATATCATAGTCCTCATGTTCTACTGAATCTCTCTCTTTCGTAAATGTGTCTCTGACTCTGGGAACTTTAGGTTCTTCTTGTTGTGCTTCATTAGAGTGAATATGTCTTGATCTATCAAAGGTTGCACCCTCATCTAAGGTAACACTCTATTAGTCTCGATCTTCTTGAAACCAGGTATATAGACTCTATAAGCCTTCAATGTATTATTGTATTTGACGAATATGCCCTTATTTATTGAAGGATCCAACTTTGTTATCTTCTCTTTGGGAATATGAATGTAAATTGGACATCCAAATATTATAAGATGGTTGACTTCTATTTTCTCTCCTAAGAATACTTCTTATGGAGTCTTGTTCTCTACCACACAGTGTGGTGTTCTATTCTAGACATAAACTATTGTTATGGATGCTTTGGCCCATAAGTGCTTCGAAATATCTTGATCATGGACCATGGCTTTCAGTGCTTCCATTATTGTCCTGTTCTTTCTCTCTGCAACACCATTTTGTTGTGGATTATAGGGAGTGCTCAACTCCCTCTTAATCCCAAAATATTTACATAAAGTTTTGAAATATTCTGAAGTAAATTCACCACCATTATCTAATCTCAATGTCTTTATTTTCTTTTCATTATGATTTTCTACAAATGCTTTAAATTCTTTGAATTGACTAAACACTTCATATTTTATCTTGAAAAAGTAAATCCAAGTTTTGCAGGGGTAATCATCTTTGAAAGAAACATAGTATGCATACCCGCTTAGAGAGTTGGATGACATGGGTTCGCATACGTCTGAGTATACAATATCTAATATCTCCTTTGATTTGCTATCATTGCTTGGAAAATATTTATTCACATTCTTCCCTTGTGCACATCCTTTGCACACACCTTTATGTTTTGTATGGAGCTCTGGTAGACCCATCACTACTTTTCTTATGATTGGTAATGCCTTGTAGTGTATATTTGCAAGTCTCTAGTGCCATAGTTCACTTGATTCCGTTGTTTCATGAACCAATGCTTGTTTTGGTTGGCCCTTCAATTTGTACAAGCCTCCCTCTTGCTCTTCAATTACTTCTGCATCATCAAAGGTTTTACCTTTAGGCCACATGAGTACTTGGCCATCAATAATGTCAACTCAAAATCCTCTCACATCAAGGCTTGATGTGGACAGTAGATTCTTCTTCAACCTTGGTACATAGAGAATATATTTCATCTTGATAGACTTTCTTGATTCTAGCTTATAGGATGCTTCTCCTACCCCTTTTATGGGATATTGATAGTCATCTCCAAGCTTCACCTTGTGAGGTGAGTATTCTTCTGTCATGTGGGTGAAGAAATGATTGAACCTGGTCATGTGCTTGGAAGCACCACTATATACAAGCCAAAGATTGCTACCATGAGTGACCGTACCTGTGAATGCTGAAATCAAGACATATTATTCATCACTAGAGGCATATTCTTCATCAGTGGAGGAGTCTTCTCTAGGTCTCTTCTTGACTGGTTCATCATCTTCTATAGCATGAGCATGGTATCTATTCTTCTTCCCTTTCCTCTTGGGACATCTCTTGTAAGATGTCCATTCTCATCACAAGTGTAACACTTGAACTATGAGTAGTCCTTCTTTTCAAATCTTTTAGGATTCTTGTGACAATTTTCTTTCTTCTTGGTATTTCCCTTCCTGGCATGAGTTGTTAGGGATTGATTTCCATATTCATCCATATTTTATTCTCTTTCTATCAATCGAGCTTCTTCTTGTGTGCATTACTCCCATAGCCTACTGAATTTGGTGAGCCTTCTTCTAGCAGAAATTCCTTGAATGAAAGATTCCCATGATCTTGGAAGACCATTCAAGGTAGTCATCGCCACTTTTGCTCCTTCAACATTGTCACCAATAGATTCTAGTTGTTCGTTGATATGGGAGACCCTTGTGAAGTAATATTGTATGCTTTCACACCCTTGAGTTGATTCCTCAAGGTCATCTTCCTATTGATATTCTTTCCTTCATATAAGTCGGTCAAAGCATCGAACATCTCCTTAGGAGTCTTCAAGGAGGATACACGTGGTATCAAATGATCCTTGATGGAATAAGTAATAATTCTCTTAGCTTTGACCAAGTTATTCTTGTGTTTATCTTTTTCTTCATATCCCTTTGGCTCTGCAACTTCTTCTTCAACATATTTTTCCAAATCTTGTTCTTCTAGTATAAGAAGCACTATATACTTCCATGCCCGAAAGTTCTCATCTCCTTCAAGCTTATCCTCAATTTTAGTATTGTTTGTCATTTTGATAAAATGAGAACCTCAAATTGAAATAGAGAGAATAATGATTACCAATGAGAGTGCTTCAACCAAATGCTTGCTTCAATGCCTTTCTGGAAAACTGCTTCTAGTTGACCTAGGGTTTGATAGAAAAATCCTAATTTTGAACTTTGGTAACTTGCAAATCTGATTAGAGAGAGAGATGTGCCTCCTCAAGGCGAGTTGAGCAATGCACTTCTTTTTCCAAATATGTGGATAAAACTGCAAAATATTTGATGCTCTAGTTTTCTCGAGAATAATGTTAGGTCAAAAATTTAAAATCTGTAGAACTAGAAACTCTCCACAGAAAGATGTGCTCTCATAGGGAGAGTTGAATAAACCTACTTTTTCAATTGATTTGTGGAGGGAAGTGCTTGGAATTGGAATACCTAGTTTACAACTTTCGTTAGTTTCATCTGCATAAAGACTTCTTTTAGGATGGCTTTGATACGATGCTAGAATTTTAATGGTTGTATTAGATCATCAAACTATTAGCACTATTTCATCACAACCATAAGCAATATGATTGTTGGACATCATTTTTTATGCTTACTTTTGTTATATAATCCATGTTTTTCCTTCCAAATCGCTCCATATCTCTCATATTTCATCCACATTTTCTTTGAATTTGACCATATAAGGTACATTTTTCATTACTTTTTATGAATTGAATTTTGCAAAATTTAGGCATTAAAATTAAATTTTTAATAGAAATTACAGGATTTCATAACTTCTCGTAATTGCTCCATGGTTTGTATGTTTGCAGGACAACTGGGTGAAATATGAGACATGTGGCGTGATGTAATGTCCCGGTTTTGACCCCGTCACATTAAATGTATATGATGTATATATTGTAAATGATCATGGTATGGAGCTAAAGGCCAAAGCCCCACCATTGATCGGTAACGCTATGTTTTGGATTTAAATTTGACACCGATGGTATATCGGGGCATGCGGCATATATTATGTTGGCCATCATGTAAATATGCATCATAATTAATTAATGGACACAACCAGCTACGGTCGTGGCAACTAAATCGAATGGGGCATGATTTCCTAAGGATAAGGGGGGGGTGAAATATTTAACCTATGGGCCAATGGGGAAAAGCCTAATGTCTATGAGAAAACCCATCAAGCTGTCAACTTCCTTTCTTGTCTTTTTCCCCAATCATTTATTTCTGCCAGAATGTGGTTGAGTTAGTTATTGCATGGAATGGGAAGAGTATGGGCAAAAATTCGAATTGGGCATAGACCCATTTTTGAAAAATGTGTTCTGACTTCCTTGGCAAGGAAAATGCCCAAAAACGTATGCCATTCGGCCATACATCCACGTTTTCATTTTCCTCACCATTCTCCTTCACGTTGGGGCTTTTGGGAGCAGCTGGAGTTTTTCCTGTGTCTTTCATTCACGTTTTTGGTTGTTGGCTTCATTTTTCCCATGGATGGGAGGTCGTTTTTGTAGTGCTGGGGACTGGGTTGTTTTTCCTCACGATTTGGGAGCTGCTGGTGCATTTCCCATTCACGATTTTGTCTGATCCTCCTCACGCACAGCAAGCTGGAAGCCATTTGCTGCTATTGCCCACGATTCCTGGAATTGTTGTAAATTCGTTTGAGAGTTATTTTGGCCACGATAGGGCCAAGAATGACTCAGGAATTGTTTCCCTGTTTAAGCTGTAATAGCTAAATTGGTTGCCTGAGTGCAATGGTTGGTCTTTGGACTGTGTGATGAGTAAGGATTTTGGCTTGGTTGCTTGATAAACCTGGTGTTAGAAACCACACAGACAGAACTAGAGGGCTGGCCTTCTTCTCCATCACCCCTGAATAGCACTGGAAGGGAATGCAGGGCCTGAGGGACTGCGTAGCAGAGAAGGGACTGATTCCTTGTGTTGGGTGTGGATGGGTGTCTTAGAGGTCAGGCTAGTTCTGGTGTAGGTGTTCTTAGTTCTGTAATGAGCTCACCAGCTTAGCAATTTGCCTTCTCCAGCTCCTTAATGGACTGATAAACCCAACTTAGTTGGCTTGGCTGTGTTTTGGTTACCTTTGGCTATGTGTCAGCCTGCTAGTTCCCTTATTCCTTGGAGAATCATACCCAGCTAGGGGGTGGAAGCGTTGCTGAGATATTGATGAGCACGCTGGCCTATGGTTGGGTGGAACGTTGCAGCGACGTAGCTGGTTGCGGAGCAAAGCTCTCATAAGATAAGTGATCTTGTGCATTTTACCTCTGCAATTCTATATTTACTGTTAATTAAAATGGAATGAACATGTTGAATGAATGTTTGTTTGAATGCTGTTGGTTTCCGCTATGTATGATGATTAAAATGCATCTGTGTATGATAAACATCCCTGTGTGCACATTTTAGTTTAAATTCTCTTTCAGCATTCTGTTTTAGGCAACTTTTAAGCCTGTACATGTTCATGGGCGTTTAGCCCGGTCTGTTAAAGCTATTAGATAGCGTCCTCCTTGCCGGTCGGAGGCATGGGGACGTGACAGCATGGTATCAGAGCTCCTGAGTTGCAGCAATGGGCCTCTATGGGCCAAGAAGAACCAACTGACAGAGGTGTATTTCATTCTGCCTAGCCGAATCAGTGGAAGACTGTGAAAATTTGAAATTGGGAAATTTCTGTTTAAGTGTGAACAGTTGGAAGAACTGGAGAAGTTCCTGTCTGCTATTGCGGAAGGTTTCATGAAGTCCCTGTCTGCCGTTGCGGAAGGTTTCACGATCTTCCCATCCGCCGTTGCGGACGTCGAAGCAATCATGCTTCCGACCCAAAAGTCACCCGACCGCCGACGCCACAGAAAAGTTGAAAATTAGGCTAAGTATGGAACGGTTGGGCCATTGGAGGAAGTGAAATTCCACCGTTGCAGAAGGTTTCACAATCTTCCCATCCGTCGTTGCGGACGGATTGGTGAAGTCTCTCACCCGTCGTTGTGGACGGCGAATCGATTTGGCTTCCGATTGGAAAGGCCGCCGACAGCCGACACAGTAAAAGAAAGATTGAAAACTTTTCTAAGTGTTTTAGTGTTCGTCGGAAGGGAGAGTGGTCCGACGTCCGATGTTCCGAGAGTCTACCGACGTCCGATGTGATTCTAAGTGCCGAATCGGAAGAGATGGTGAAGTGGGCATTCGCCGTTGTGGATGAAATTGAGAAGTTTTCCGTCCGACGTTGCGGAAGGAAGAATGGTCTGGGAGCCGATTCAGAGGAAGGCAAAGTCATCCGACTTTCGATCCAAAAGTCAGCCGACGTCCGACGTAAGTGCCAAGTCGGAAGGTTTGGAGCTTTTTGAGAGCCGCCATTGCAGAAGGCTCGGAGCTTTCGAGCGTCCGCCATTGCGGAAGCTAGAGGCATTTTCCAGCCGATTAAGAAGACTGCTGACGCCGCAAGAGAAAGTGCGCCGATCGGAAGAGGAAGGGAAGGAGCGTCCGACGTTGCGGAAGGTTGGAAATTCCGGGGGAGCCACTGTTGCGGCTGCCTGAATGGCTAAACCACCCGATGCAAAAGGCTTCTGACAGCCGATCAGAGAGTCAGCTGACACCCGATTTGCACAGGGAAAATTTTGAGTTTTTCTATGAG
The DNA here is from genome assembly GCA_001517045.1 of Pseudotsuga menziesii. NCBI lineage: Eukaryota > Viridiplantae > Streptophyta > Pinopsida > Pinales > Pinaceae > Pseudotsuga > Pseudotsuga menziesii. The sequence goes on along the minus strand of LPNX011220483.1, from coordinate 41,161 downwards.
ATTTCTCAACTGATTTCATCTGTTTCTCAGTGAAATTTTGAGGATTTTCAGGGGTTGAAAATGAGAAATTGGCAGCGAGCTAATGCGCCAGATTGCACAAAAATCAACAATTTAAAAATAAAATAAAAAAATGAGGGCGCTGCCCTCGACCCACCCTGCAGTGGCCACAAGGGGGCAAGCCCCCTTGACCCCCATCGTCCCCCTCAGATAGACGTTCTTGGATGAAGGAAATTTTGTGTGTTTGGGCATTTGTAATTTTATGATTATTTCCAGAGAAAGTAAGTAATGTTGATTTGTATCAATGTATGCATCTAACATTTGTGTTATTAACACGTTTGCAGAATCATAAGTTACCCTCAAGGGCAGTATTCCAGGTAGTGCAGTTGGTAAGTAAGTTGCGGTTCAGTATGAGAACCCATGATGGGTATGATGCTCAAGATTCCTACGAGCAAGCAGAAGGTGCCATGGGAGAAAATGTCCGAAATAGAAATGATGACATTGAGTCTAATGGAAGGAGGTTCCAAGAGACACCTCCAGATGTTGCAGCCACTATGAGAAGCCTGATTAAAGCCCAGGAAGAGCAGCATCAGCTGAATGCTGCAATGTTGCAGAGTTTGACAGACTTGCATAAGAAGATAGACTCTAGACAAGGTACAGCAAGACCAGAAGGCAGTAAGAGCAGTACTAGGAGAAGGAGAAGGACTTCTAGTGCATCATCTGATTCAGAAGAATCCAGAGGGGATTCGAGCTTCTCTTCTCATAAAAGAAAAAGAAAGAGACACCATAGGGATCGCACTCGAGATGAATTTAAGAAAGCTAAACCTCCTACGTTTGATGGTGAGGTAAAGACTAGACAAGAGGCTGAAGCTTGGCTTCTTGGGATTAAAAAGTACTTTCAAGTGCATGATTATTCAGGAAACATGAAGGCAAGAGTTGCCATATTCAATATGAATGGAAGAGCATCCATTTGGTGGGAACACTTCAAGCAAGTGAAGAAGATCAGTGAAAGAAGACTTAAGTGGAAGCAGTTCAAGAAGTATTTCAAGCAGAAATACCTATCTGACAGGTATTATGATGACAAGATCAAGGAGTTCCATGATCTAAGATTGGGACAGCAGACCATGGAAGAGTATGCTAATAAGTTTTTGGAACTGTTGAGGTATGTCCGATACATCAGAGATGAAAAAGTAAAGGTCCAACGCTTTCTGAGTGGATTACCTCAGTCTTACAAAGATCGAATTGAGTTTTATGAACCTAGAACTCTTGAAGAAGCAATAAGAAAGGCTAAGTATTGCTATGAGCAAAGCAAGGGTAAACCTGATTACCATAAGGCATGGAAGGACAAGAAGAACGAGAAATTTGACCAAAGGAAGAAAGGTTTCAAACCTTCTAACTTCAGGAATCAGCAAAAGCAGCCATCTCAAGCTGCCAGTAAGCCAGTTGGAGTGACAGGAGAAAAGCCTAAAGATCCACAATAGATTAGAGGGCCACTTCAATGTTGGAAATGTGGAGGACCCCACATGCGCAAAAATTGTCCACTCAAGAATGAGAGTGCAAGACCAACCTATAATGTGCAAGAAGCAGAAACAGTGGGTCAAGTAGCAAGGGCAGTTCCTAGGATCTATGCAGCACTAGAGGACCGCCAGGCAGATCACCAGTCATTTGTAGTTGAAGTAGCAGGTAAGATTGCTGAGCAATCTGTTTCTATTTTGATTGACCCTGGTTCTACTCACAGTTACATTACTCCTAGAGTAGTGGAAATTTGTGCTTTTAAGAAAGTAAAGCATAGGAAGTCTTGGTTAGTTCAGCTAGCCACAGGAACTAAGAGAAAGGTTAGTGAAGTGGTAGAGAAATGTCCATTGGTCATGAATGGATTGGTCACTTGTGTAGATCTGAATGTTCTACCGCTTGGTTCCTATGATGTTCTCATTGGGATGGATTGGTTAGAAACTCATAGGGTGAAGCTTGATTGCTACAATAAGACTTTTGAATGCCTGAATGAAGAAGGGAACCTAGTAGTTGTGAAAGGCATTCCAAAGGTGATTTCAATGAGGCAAGTTTCAGCTATGCAGTTAAAGAAGTTCTGTAGGAAGGGTTGCCATTTGTATGCAGCTCAGATTTTGGAGGAAACAAGAGATGAAACTCTTAGGTTGGAGGACTATCAGGTGTTACAGGAATTCAGGGATGTGTTTCCTGATGAGATTCCAGGGCTTCCTCCAAAGAGGGACATTGATTTCACTATTGAGCTTGTGCCAGGAGCAGCACCAGTGTCCAAGGCACCCTACAGGATGAGTACACCAGAGATGCTAGAATTGAAGATGCAACTGCAAGAGTTGTTGGACAAGAAGTATATTCGCCCAAGCGTGTCTCCTTGGGGAGCACCGGTTTTGTTTGTCAAGAAGAAAGATGGTACACTCAGGTTATGTATTGATTACAGACAGTTGAACAAGGTTACTGTGAAGAATAAGTATCCTTTGCCTAGGATTGATGACCTCTTTGATCAAATGAGGGGAGCAAAGGTATTTTCCAAGATTGACTTGAGGTCTGGTTACCATCAGGTGAGAATCAAGGATGAAGACATTCATAAGACAGCCTTCAGGACAAGGTATGGGCATTATGAGTTTGTAGTGGTACCATTTGGTCTCACCAATGCACCAGCTACATTTATGTGCCTTCTGAATAGTGTCTTCAGCAGGTATTTGGACAAGTTTGTTATTGTTTTCCTTGATGACATTCTTGTTTATTCTAAGAATGAGGTGGAGCATGAAGAGCATTTGAGATTGACATTGCAAGTGCTCGAGGAGCATCAGTTGTATGCAAAACTGAGCAAGTGTGACTTCTATAGAGATAGAATTCAGTACTTGGGTCACATTATCTTAGAGGAGGGTATATCTGTGGACCCTGAAAAGATTGAAGCCATTATGAATTGGCCTACTCCAAGAAATGTGACAGATGTAAGATCTTTCATGGGACTTGCAGGATACTACAGGAGATTCATTGAGGGATTCTCCAAAGTTGCACATGCTATCACTTCTTTGCAAAAGAAGGGGATGAAGTTCGAATGGACATCGAGGTGTGAAGAAAGCTTCCAGCAGTTGAAGAATATTCTCACTAGTGCACCAATATTGAAAGTTGCAGATCCAGAGAAAGATTTTGTGGTGTGTACCGATGCATGTGGACAAGGGCTTGGAGGAGTCCTTATGCAAGACAACCACGTGATATGTTATGAGTCAAGAAAGTTGAAGGAGCATGAGAAGAACTATGCCACTCATGATCTAGAGCTTACATCCATAGTACATGCTCTCAAGATGTGGAGACATTACTTGATGGGCAGGAGATTTGAGCTCAGAACAGATCACTGTGGACTGAAGTATTTATTTGATCAGCCTACGTTGAATGCTAGGCAAGCAAGATGGATGGAATTTTTATGTGAGTTTGATTTCGAGATCAAGCACATAAAGGGAAAGGAAAATAAGGTAGCAGATGCACTCAGCAGGAAAATGCAAGAAATGCATGTGGCATCTCTTAGTATTTTCCATTCAGTTTTGAGGCAGCAGATTGTTAGTCATATTGCCGGAGATGAATTATATGAACGGGTGAAAGACAAGTTGCAACAGCAAAGTCTTGAGAAGAGATATGAGGGATATAAATTGGAAGAAGATGGACTTCTCACTTATAAAGGCAGAATTTATATCCCAGATGTAGCAAATTTGAGGAGAGTTGTCATGGATGAAATCCATCAAGCTCCGTATTCTGGTCACCCAGGATATCAGAAGACAATCGCTACAGCTAGAAAGCAGTACTTCTGGCTAGGTATGAAAAAGGATATGGCTGAGTACATTTCAAGGTGTATGAAATGTCAACAGGTGAAGGTTGAACATCAACATCCAGCAGGTTTGTTGCAGCCTTTGCCAGTTCCAGAATGGAAATGGGAAGTTGTTTCCATGGATTTTATTACAGGATTGCCGATGACTTGGAGACAACATGATTCCATCATGGTTGTGGTAGACAAGTTGACGAAGGCAGCACATTTTATACCAGTTAAGTCTACGTATGAGGCTGGTGACATTGCAAAGATCTTCATGAAGGAGATATTTAAATTGCATGGATTGCCGAAGGCAATAGTATCTGACAGAGATGTCAAGTTTACTTCCAACTTTTGGAAGGGGTTGTTTGCAGATTTGGGTACAAAGCTAAACTTTAGCACTGCATACCATCCTCAGACAGATGGTCAAACCGAGAGAGTTAATCAGGTACTTGAAGACATGCTTCGCATGTATGTAATGGACAAACCAACCAAGTGGGAAGATTACCTACACTTGGTAGAGTTTGCTTATAACAATGGACAGCAGGCATCCTTGGGGATGAGTCCGTATGAAGCTTTGTATGGGAGAAGGTGTAGGACACCAGTGACTTGGGATAATCCAGTGAACAGGATTGTGCTTGGACCAGAATTGCTTAAGGAGATGGAGCAAGAGGTTGTAAAGATCAGGCAGAAGCTGAAAGCAGCACAGGACAGACAGAAAAGCTATGCAGAAAAGCATAGGGTGAACAGAGAGTTCAGTGTTTGGGATCATGTTTACCTCAGAGTGAGGGCAAGGAAGAGTTCCTTGAAGCTTGGAAGTTGTGCCAAGTTGTCACCAAGATACTGTGGGCCGTTTGAAGTGCTTGAAAGAATAGGGCCAGTTGCATATAGACTTGCATTGCCTGCTAGCACTAGAGCTCATAATGTTTTTCATGTTTCTTTGCTTAAGAGATATGTACATGATCCTAACCATGTGATAAATTGGGATGTGATTCAGGTGGAACCCGAGGGAGAGTTCCGAATCGAGCCAATGCGCATCCTCGATAGGAAGGTCACAATGCTCCGGAACTGAGCCATAGGTCAGGTAAAGGTGCAATGGGAGCACTTCGGACCTGAAGAGGCTACATGGGAGCTGGAGGATGCCATTCGATTGGCACATCCATTTTTGTTCAATTCTGCGGAACATTGAGGCGATGCCAGTGTAGCATTTTGTTCAAATTTTGTAAAGCACTGAGGACAGTGCTATTGAAGGGGGAGGGGAATGTAATGTCCCAGTTTTCACCCCATCACATTAAATGTATATGATGTATATATTGTAAATGATCATGGTATGCAGCTAAAGGCCAAAGCCCCACCATTGATCGGTAACGCTATGTTTTGGATTTAAATTTGACACCGATGGTATATCGGGGCATGCGGCATATATTATGTTGGCCATCATGTAAATATGCATCATAATTAATTAATGGACACAACCAGCTACAGTCGCAGCAACTAAATCGAATGGGGCATGATTTCCTAAGGATAAGGGGGGGGTGAAATATTTAACCTATGGGCCAATGGGGAAAAGCCAAATGTCTATGAGAAAACCCAACAAGCTGTCAACTGCATTTCTTGTCTTTTTCCCCAATCATTTATTTCTACCAGAATGTGGTTGAGTTAGTTATTGCATGGAATGGGAAGAGTATGGGCAAAAATTCGAATTGGGCAGAGACCCATTTTTGAAAAACGTGTTCTGACTTCCTTGGCAAGGAAAATGCCCAAAAACGTATGCCATTCGGCCATACATCCACGTTTTCATTTTCCTCGCCATTCTCCTTCACGTTGGGGCTTTTGGGAGCAGCTGGAGTTTTTCCTGTGTCTTTCATTCACATTTTTGGTTGTTGGCTTCATTTTTCCCATGGATGGGAGGTCGTTTTTGTAGTGCTGGGGATTGGGTTGTTTTTCCTCACGATTTGGGAGCTGCTGGTGCATTTCCCATTCACGATTTTGTCTGATCCTCCTCACGCATAGCAAGCTGGGAGCCATTTGCTGCTATTGCCCACGATTCCTGGAATTGTTGTAAATTCGTTTGAGAGTCATTTTGGCCACGATAGGGCCAAGAATGACTCGGGAATTGTTTCCCTGTTTAAGTTGTAATAGCTAAATTGGTTGCCTGAGTGAAATGGTTGGTCTTTGGACTGTGTGATGAGTAAGGATTTTGGCTTGGTTGCTTGATAAACCTGGTGTTAGAAACCACACAGACAGAACTAGAGGGCTGGCCTTCTTCTCCATCACCCCTGAATAGCACTGGAAGGGAATGCAGGGCCTGAGGGACTGCGTAGCAGAGAAGGGACTGATTCCTTGTGTTGGGTGTGGATGGGTGTCTTAGAGGTCAGGCTAGTTCTGGTGTAGGTGTTCTTAGTTCTGTAATGAGCTCACCAGCTTAGCAATTTGCCTTCTCCAGCTCCTTAATGGCCTGATAAATCCAACTTAGTTGGCTTGGCTGTGTTTTGGTTACCTTTGGCTATGTGTCATCCTGCTAGTTCCCTTATTCCTTGGAGAATCATACCCAGCTCGGGGGTGGCAGCGTTGCTGAGATATTGATGAGCACGCTGGCCTATGGTTGGGTGGAACGTTGCAGCGACGTAGCTGGTTGCGGAGCAAAGCTCTCATAAGATAAGTGATCTTGTGCATTTTACCTCTGCAGTTCTATATTTACTGTTAATTAAAATTGAATGAACATGTTGAATGAATGTTTGTTTGAATGCTGTTGGTTTCCGCTATGTATGATGATTAAAATGCATCTGTGTATGATAAACATCCCTGTGTGCACATTTTAGTTTAAATTCTCTTTCAGCATTCTGTTTTAGGCAATTTTTAAGCCTGTACATGTTCATGGGCGTTTAGCCCGGTCTGTTAAAGCTATTAGATCACGTCCTCCTTGCCGGTCGGAGGCATGGGGACGTGACACGTGATCCTCGATTTCCAAGGATGGATAAATATCTATTAGCTTCACGAAAATAGCTTTGTAGGTGTCTGGTCAATGTTGGTCAAACTAAACCACTTGTCCAGAAAATACCTTTCTTTTAGCATAAAATTTGGGCAATTTTGGGATTTCATGGGATTTTACCCATTTTTGTGGATCTGAAGGTTGAATTTGACCCTCTGAGAGAGAATATGGAATCTCATTTTCAGATCAGGAGTGATTTTAGTATTTGTGGTTGTAAACCTTTTGTATAAATACCTCAAGACATAGATGGTTTGATAACTGAAGAACTTGGAATTTATTCTTTGGATTTAATAGAATTTGCAGACCTTTGAGTTTTTATCAAATTGGCGTTAATTCATGTTGTTGGAGTAGTTCATGAAGTAGTTAGAAAATCCTTTGAGATATGATTGTGTTTAAGTTTGCAAGTAAAGCATTAGAGGGCCCACTTTGCCAAGCCTTTGCATTCATCCTCTTTGTACTTACGGTATGAGTTGCATTTTTATTTCATTGTAGATTGCTATTAAATTCATGTTCAACAGAGTAATTTTTGGTTCAAGATTTGATTCCAATGTTTACCAATTTAATGATTTTTAGGATGCATATCTAGTTGTTGTAGCATTAGAATAAATTGTGAGTTAATTTCTTGGAAAATATTTCAATATATAATTTTGTCTTCAATAATAAGATGTTATAGTTCTTTATGCTTCTTGATATCTCAGATTTGGAATAGTTGATGAGTAAAATATTGATGGATGTTAAGAAATCGAATGATGATATCTCCTGTAAAGGAGTTTAGTACTTCTTAAACCTACAATGTTTAAGTCATTTTAGATTTATTTCTTTTATACTAAGTTTAGATCTAAATCCATATACTTTGGATGTACTTCTAACTTCTATGAACCTCCAGATTTATAATACAATTTTTGTTCTAATTTACAATAGTAGATTGGACCAACATTTTTGGCGTCATTGTTGGGGAAGCACATTTAGATAGATCTAGTTTAGAAGTTTAAAACAACCCCTCCAACCACTAAAAACCAAAACAAAACACTCAACTACTAATCCATTTGCAAGAAAAGACCTACCAAACTTTAAAAAGATGAAGCTAAAGAATTTATTCAGTGAAGGAGGGTATTCCATCACAAGGATCTTCTTAAATCCTTGTCCACAATTTAGAATTGTTGTTAGGATGAATTTTCATTTCAAAATATAGAAGGCGAGGAAGGTATTTATGAAAAGGATCCACAAGAGGAGAACCTAGATGTTTTTTCTAGTTATCCTTGTAAGGAGGACAAAGGATCATTGGTCACATGTAATGAAGATCAACCATTACAGCCAAAGGTTGAAGAATTTCTTTCCTATCTAAGATAAGATACCTTGTGCATTCATGATGTAATGAACACATATTAGAAGAACTTTATGGTATGGCAACAAAGGAGAACCAAACAGACAAAGATCACATTGAAAGTTGGTTCCAAATAGTCACTAGGCCACAATACCACTCCATTTCTCGACATGTCTTAACATCAAATTTATTTGAGCACTTGATCTCTTATGTCCAAGCATTCATTAACGTACATTCTTCAAACTTGGATATGCTTTTACTTATGATCATGTTACGCAAATGGATGCATTGGAAAAATCTCTTATACTTGAGGGAATGCTTTTTTTTCCAAATAGAATAGAATAGTATAGAGGAATAAATGAATCAATGAAATAAAATAAAATAATTACATAATAAAGTTAGTTCAATATTGCATGAATAAAACTCATTTTGAGAGGATTTTATGACAAAATGCAACCGGGATAGTCCTATTTTGGAGGACCACATGGGATCATTATTAAAAATTGTTTATATAGAAAGTATCCCTTGAAATCTAGTTTCTAACCTATTTTGAATTTTTCAATTTGGATCTCAAACAAAAAAAATATGGCCAAAAGAGTTACTGGGTCTCAAGTAGAAAATTCAGGAACAAAGTTAGTACAACTATGATTTGAGGGATTTAATGGGAATATTTTTATGAGTTGTTTATAGTGGAGGTATACCTTAGAATCTTGTGTTCAATCCAATTTGAAACACCTCAACTTTGATATCATACGAAAATGTTATGCTCAAATTACTAATTGTTTGTCATAAAATCTGCATTGTGACAATTCTACATATTGACTTCCCAATCACATATTTCACATATCAAATAATATTCTTTTCAAAACCTGTATATAAAGGAGATAGAAATTCAAGTCTATTTTAAGAAAAAATTTGAATCATCCCATTTGGAGGTCATATGAAAAAGTTATGCCATATTTAGTAACAGTATATCTTAAAACCAGCATGGTGAAACTCTACCTCCTAGGTCTGTTCATCAATGGATTTGATAAATGAAATCAAACTATATTAAAAACTTGTTTCTACTTGAGGTAACTACGTGACTATAAATTAATATCCAAGTAGAATCACGTCAATCCATCCTTTAATGAAAAATTTATGCTCAAATTAGTGACTGTTAGTTTAGAAAGCAATTCACAAACAACTACATCAAGCAGGTTATTCTTCAATAGGTTTGAAATGTCATTTAAACTCGTTTTGAAAACTTGTTTCTACCTGAAATATCCCTATGAATCCACTTCAATCTATATTTTGAATCACTTCAATCATATATAAAATGAAAATTTTGTGAACAAGATACCATCGGGAGGTCTAGGCTAGCCACCTCTTCTCTGTAGGTAAACAAATGCCTTTTTCTTCATCTATCTTCTTTGGATTTGTTTTTTTAGGAATTGTTGCATTTATATTATGTATTTATTGGAAAGATAAATGTCAATCACCTTTCTTCCCCCATCATTTCACATTTTATTGCAGGAAAATGCTTAGTTTTGCAGGTCCCAAGATCCAGAAGATGAAATCTATGAATGAGTGAATTTCAAAGTCAAAGTTTTGGACATTCATACATAATATATACAAAAAATGGAATATCATATGATGTTGAGTTCATCAAAGAAGCTCAAAATATTTATATATTGTTACAAAAACCTTCAAGTGGATGAATGATAAACAATTAAAGATGAATTGAGATCAAAGGCAAAAGATATGAAATTGATCGTCAAAATAAGAAGTCAAGTTTTGTATCATGTCAAAGTCACATAAAAGAAGCCTCTCAAAACCTCTACTATTCATAAAATCTTTCATCAACCATGCCCTATGCCATTTTCATTCTTTCAAACTCCACAATCATACAGGATGAAGTCCTAACTTGTATTCATCCATTTCATTTTCCATCTATTTTCTTTCAAAAGCTTACCATACTCCCTTATTCTACCCACTCTATCTTCCATCTCAGATTTACTTTACAAAAAAATAAAAGAATGGGGTTAGTTGTGAAAACCCAAGCAACTAGAACAATATAAACCATAATTCTCATTGGAAAACGAAGTAAAATTGGCCAATGAGAATTCTCTAAAAAATATCCAGTGGTGAATTTTTTCTAGCATAATATTTCATTTGCTTGATGAGTTTCTTTAATAAATTTTTGTACATATCAGTCTCTAAGCAGCAAATGAGATATTTTTAGGTGCAAAAGGCTCGAGGACAAGTCAATCAGTAAGGATGAGAGGGAAAGAATAAAATTCCTGAGTTTTTTTTACCTTTTGTGAGGAACCTCCTACAATAAATAATGAAAATGCATGATATAACTGAAATAATAGAGCACAGAAGAGATTTTATTGATTGTAGGCCACTTCAAGGGGGAAACCTCCTTTGAGAAAGCTCAATACAAAATAACTTGTATATTCCTTCATTGGCCTCAACACGTACTTATATACTAAGTCTAATATAAACAACTATTACTCCCCATGAATGTGGGATAATACAACATACTAACGGGACGACTTACAAAGCATATGCGTCCAACAAAATATACTAACGAAATAAAGAGGAGTTTTGACACAGATTCTTAACATCCCCTCTCTCTTAGAAAAGATTTGTCCTCAAAGCTTTATATGTGGAAACTATTGTTGAATTTGAAGGAGTGGTTTTCCTGTAGCATCCTCTAGTTGCATGTTGTGCCACTGAATTAAGAACTCTGTGATGGACAGAGAGAGAAGATGATGAGTGCACTTATTGAGGATGGCCTCCAGCTCCAATATTATGGATCCTTCATTATCCAGTTCTGGTAAAAAAAATTGTGCTCTAATGTTGGTGCCAATCACTTTCTTAAGACAAGAGACATGAAATACTGGGTGAGTACGAAAAGAAGGAGGAAGTTGAATTTATAAGCGACAGACCCAATCTTCTGAAGAATCTCATATGGCCCATAGAATTTTGGAGCTAGCTTCTAACGCCCTTTGAGTTTCAAGGAGGATTGCTTATAAGGTTGTAGATGGATAAAAACCATATCACCGACTTGAAAAGTGCACTCATAACGATGTTGATCGGCCTATTGTTTCATGCAGTTTCTTTCCATGTGAAGACTGTCTTGCATAATGTGAAGAATCTGATCTCAGTTTTGAAGAACCATGTCAACTACCTAAACTAGTGAATTGTTGGTGGTGTATGGAAGGAGCACTGGCGGTGCCTAACCATAAACTACTTCATATGGAGTCATTTTAGATGTAGTATGGTAGGAAGTATTATACCACCATTTAGCGAGAGGCAACCACTTTTTCCCACTGATGTTGTTGTTCAAAGGTGAAGCAACAAAGATAAGTTTCCAAACATGTGTTGATGACTTCAATCTGACCATCTATTTGTGGGTGATATCCTGAACTCATTTTCAGTTTGGTGCCAGTGAGGCGAAATAGTTCTGTCCAAAAATGACTTGTGAAACTTGCGTTGTGGTCTGAGACAATGGAACAAGGGATTCTGTGAAGACAGAATATATGGTCCATGAAAATTTGTGCAACTAAGGAGGCGATATATGGATGGCTGAGAGCACAAAAATGACTATATTTGGAGAGTCGATCAACCACAACCAATATTACAGTCTTCCCTCTAGATTTAGGGAGCCCTTCAATGAAATCCATCGAAATATATGTCTAAATCCTTGTAGGGAAGGGAAAGGGTTCAAGTAATTCGGGAAGGAGTGTCATTTCACCCTTGTGGCACTAGCAGGTATCACATTCGACCACCATTTGTTGAATTTCCCATTTCATTCCCTTCCAAAAGAAGTTACGTCGTGCCCACTGATACATTTTGAGGAACCCAGAGTGCCCTGTTGATGGAGAAGAATGGAGTTCATAGAATACGACCTATTGAAGATCTGTGCTCTAAGGAAGCACCAGATTACCCTTGTATCTCGGAGAAGAACCATCCTAAGAGTAAAGTGGTAAAACAGAAGGGTTACTGGCCAACTGTTGGATGATTTCAGATAATGAAGAGTCATTGACATAGCCTTGTTGAACAAATTGTAACCAATTTGGAATATGCATAGAAATAGCTGAAAGAGAAATATGGTCATCAAATGTGTGGGAAAGAGCATCCACCACAAGATTGTCCGTACCCTTCTTAAAAGTGATCTCATAGTCATAGCCCATTATTTTTCTAACCCATTTCTATTGTTTAGGGATGAGACCCGTTGTTCTAGGAAATATTTTAGACTCTCGTGACTCGTCTTGATTCAGAAATGATTCCCTAAGAGGTATTTTCACCACTTATGTACTGCATGCAAAATAGCCATCATTTCCTTCTCATAAGTAGAGGCAGATAAATTCTTACCAGAAAGGGATTTGCTAGTGAATGCAATGTGATGTTCATATTGAAGGAGGACAACACCAATTCCATTGTCGTAAGCATCACTCTCAATAGTGAAGGGCTTGGAAAAATCGGGCATAGCTATAATAGGTGTGGTACACATAGCTTGTTTCAGTTTGTCAAATGCACACTCAACAACATGTGTCCATGTAAAAGCATCCTTTTTCAATAGAGTTGTTAATGGAGTTGCAATCTTCCCATAATCCTTGACAAACTTGCGATAGTAGCCAGTTTGTCCCAAAAACCCACGAAGTCTCTTGAGTGTTTGAGGATGCGACCAATTTTTCATGGCATCTATTTTAGAAGGATCTACGTGAACCCCTTGTGATGAAACAATATTCCCGATATATTCTACTTCTTTCTTCCCAAATACGCATTTAGACTGTTTGGCATGGAGATGATGATCACATAAAAGTTGTAGTACAAGATCCATAAGTTGGAGATGCTTAGCCCATGTTTTACTATAAATGAGGATATAATAAAAGAAGACCATAATGAAGTTTCGCAAGTAGGGATGAAATATTTTATTCATTAGTTCCTAGAATATGGAAGGAGAATTCACGAGGCCAAATGGCATGACCAAGAACTCATAGTGGCCATCATGTGTGCGAAAAAGTTGTTTTAGGGATATCATCCTCATGAACCCTAACTTGGTGATACCTAGAATGAAGATCCAGCTTGGAGAAAAAATGAGCACCCTGAATCTCATCCAAAAGCTCATAAACAACATGAATTGGAAACTTTTCCTTGATTGTGATATTATTAAGTGCTTGAAAGTCAATGCAGAGGAGCCATGACCCATTTTTTTTTAGACAAGAAGAACTGGTGAAGAGAAGGAACTAGTACTAGGGTGAATAATACTTTGCTTCAGTAAGTCCCGAACAAGCATCTCAATCCTTGTCTTGTGGTGGAACAGGTAGTGATAGGGCCTGATGTTGGAGGGATGATTCCAGTTTGGATGGGAATATGATGGTCCTCAAGTCTTGAAGGTTGCAATCCCACTGGCTCAACAAAAACACATGCATATTGATCCAAAATTTGTTGTATATCCAAGGGAGTAGTTGAGACCATTGAAGGTTGCATCTGAATGAAATGGTTCTGAGTGATGACACCATTTGAATTCTTCTTGTAAAGCTTAAGCTTTTCCATACGATGTGAACTGTTGATGTTGAGAGACCCTGGTTGTAATCCCTTCAATGTGTGTTTTTTCCCATTGATGAAAAACGACATCCAAAGTTCAACAAAATCCCATAAAATGGGTTGAAGTGTGTGTAACCATTGAGCGCCCAAAACCACATCACATCCACCTTAGGGCAAGGAAAACATGTTAGAGTACAAGTTATAATTTCCAATAGAGATTCATATATTACGACACTTCTATTTGCAAGCTAAGGTACACGCATTAGCAATCATGACTTCAAAGCTGGAGCAAGGATGGACAAAACAATCAGCCTGTTTGGAGATCCTGGGGTCAATGAAGTTATGAGTGCTACCAGAATCAATGATTATTGCAAGAGGAAGATTTTTGAAGAAACCCTTGACCCATATGGATTGTGAGGTGGTGATTCCGGCTAATGCATGGAGAGATATCTCTGGATGGTCGTACTAAGCAGGAGGGTCAACAGGGAGCTGTCAAGTTTCATCCTCATCATATACCAGATCTTGAGCATCATCAAAATTTTCAAGTGCAGGCGAAGAATCCACATCGAAGAGATATATCTTTTGGTCAGCACATCGATGTCCCCTAGTGAATTTTTCATGACAATTATAACAAAGCCTTTTTTCTCTACATGCCCACATCTCGGATTCAGACAAATGCTTAATAAGAGTGGTTCTAGGCACTGGCATGATTGGAGGTATTTGGGAAACCATATTTCTGAATGGAACAAAAGTGGATTTGGAGCATTGTTGAGCCATTATCTTGCCCTCCTCCAACTTATCCAACCCTAGGGCTTCCATCATTGTGTTGGGACAAAACATTTTAACCTCATTTCAGAATGCATCCTTCAGAACAATCATAAAACAACTCCTGTAGAATGCATCAGACAATCTTTCTATGTTATTGGCTAGTTTCTCAAATTCTATCTGATACTCCCTCATAGTGCCAATTTGGCGAAGTTTGGTGAGAGCTCCCGTGAAGTCATCAAAAGCACCAGGGCCAAATCATTGAAAAAGAAGTTGGAAAAAATATGTCTAGTTTGGCTCTGCATGAACCTTAATGTACCAAGGAAACTATTGAAGGGCTTCATGTTCCAAAGGAAATGATGCAAGTGGGACTTTATTTACATCAAAAGTGTTATGTAGACTGAAATATTGTTATTCCTTGTAAATCCATCAAGTCGGATTATCACCATTAAATCGACAAAAACCAAGCTTCGACCCACGAAAATTGTTGGAAGAAGAGAACTCAATGTCTACAGAAGACTCAATTTGTCATCGATTGCTCATGGTTGAGTGCTAAAGATGGAGGACAAGAAAATTTTCATCCAAATCTTAGAGTTTGGTCTTGAGGGCGACAAGTTCTTCCAATTGTTTATTTTCTCCTGCGCGGGTGATAACTATAACCAAGAGTTTTTTAATTTTTTTTTTGGTAATGGGTAGAAAAACAAAAATAGAAATGTTTTTAGAAAAGGAAAGTCTTAAGTTGGGAGAAACCCGGGTGGGTAATTGGGGTTTGACTAGGTTTTGGACACTTTCTAAGGGTCAAGGAAGTAGAAAATGCAAATTTCAAAAGTGAGGTGAAAGAATGGGAGAAATTGTGAGAGAGGGACAAGGAAACAGAAATGGGAAATGAACACCGTGGAAAAATTTGAAGACGATTGGGTGAGAATCGAAAAAATTATGGAAAACCCTAAAAATAGGCAAATGTGGAATTTCGAGCTTCAAGAAGTGGAATTTGGGATAGGTTCCTCAAGGAAGGAAACACACAGAATGGAATTATGGGGGTTACAATGAATTTCGGGCTTTGGAATGTGGAATTTGGAATAGGGACCTCAAGGAAGGAAATATGCATAATGGAATTACGGGGGTTACAGTGAATTTTTTTTTTTTTTTTATTTAAGTGGAAATGATCTATGGCGGCTCTGGAAATCTATGATTTATCAACTGGAAATAGATATGGACCCTGGGTATTTTTGAATTTTTAAAAGTTCAGGAATTCACTGGACCACCAATGATGTCTAATGACTTATGTATTGGGGCAATACCCCTTACTCCACGGTTCAGGTAAAAATGATAATCGCTTTGCCACAAATGAAAACTCTTGGTTTACCTCATGAGTGGGAACTAGTTAATCAAGTATGGGTCGTTTCCCTTTTTTGCTTTGAAGGTCCTCTTAATGGCCAACTACTTCGGGGTTTATGTGGTACTCCTCACAATGAGTTTTAGGGCTATGCCCAAGTACTTCCCACAGTTAAGCGGATAGGGTTTATTCCCTGATCTGAATGAATAATACAAATGTGGACGACTTATGAATCATATGCGTCCAACAAAATATACTAATGAAATAAAGAGGAGGGTTGACACGGATTCTTAACACGTTTCTAAAATCATTTTGCGAATGTTAGAATTCATTTAAAAAGTATATAAGTTTATTACAATCTCTAGCAGAGGGACCTAGAAAGCATATCAAGGAGTGGGACTTGAAAAGAATATCAAAATAATTACAAAATCAAGCAGAGAAACCTGAAAAATAACTTCAAATTTGGCACAACTTCAACAATTTTTTAATATCATAGCAACTCCAAGTGCAGTGAAGAACTTTAGATATTTTTACAGCAACATTCTAATCTAGGCCAGCTACAACAAAGCAGTATGACAAGCACAATGGAAGGAGTAACAAACAAGTTTGTAAGAAATTTCTTTTAATGTTTTAAAATTATGCATGATTCTTCATTTTTAGTAGTGACAAAGTACATATTATCCTTACAACCTCCATCATTTACCCATTCATTCCATTACCCTTAAGCATAAAAAACAATGATCAAGAAGAATGAAAGAGACTTGTTTTGGTTATCAGGAAGGTTCTTGAGTTTCAATACTATTGCTCCAGATATCATAGCAACTCCATTGATTTTGATCATAAGTAGGAGTCATAAGGAGGGGTTCTTTAAAAAAAGTGAGAATATTTTCTTTTTGAATCATTTTTTGGTTTCAAACCTAATTTTTTTCTACATATCGCATTTAGAAATAAAATGAAAAAACATGCTCTTAGTTTAATTAAGGCATGAGGAGTTATAAGTTTAAGGAAAAATGCATAGGCTAAAGTAATAATGTGAGCATAAATTATGATGATTACAAGGGAAAACTAAAAATCATTTTGTAAGATGATGTGATTGGGAGTAAAAGAACAATGATGATGAAAGAAGGGAGTGAAAATTCACAAGTGGCAAATGTATAATGAAACCATTCTTAGTAATCATACCCTTACATTCTCCTTACTTCCATGAATTTTTGTTGTGTATGCCATTGATTATTTACTCTTGGGTATTCAAAAACTTTATGTTTTAAAATTTCCATATTTGAGGCAGTATAATGAGCTTTGATGGGGATATAGGAATGATAGTAGCACCGTTAAACTAACTTCCTCCGGTGCAATGGAAAGATAGTGGTGGTCACAAGCTCCCAATGCATTTTGTTTAGAACATTATGTCCACTTTCGCTCTGTTGAAAATCATGAATTCTGCAGACAAAACCAGTATTTTCTAAAGCGTCCCAATCCTTTCTAGGATTTTCACTTCCACTCTAGCAATATATTTAAAATCGTGAGCTTGAGAATAGAACCTGCATTTGCTTAAAGAATCCCTATTTTTTTTAAACATTCATTCCTATACAAATTGAGCTTGAATTTATCAGAAAACACTTGAAAAATGATTTGTATGTTGACAATTCCATCTGTCAACATACAAATTTTGTTTTTATGATAAACCATACACTAAAGCTTCCATAATCAAAGAGATACATGGAACTTGGGTGCGCAAATCGTGGATAAGTGGACGTGTTCAAGCAAGAATCATCTAAGCAAAGGTAAGTTCGAAACCATTGCTAAGAAATTGGTTAAAATAAGCATCAATTCAACTTATCAAAAGAATATTTTGAGAATACAAATATGGATTGAAAACATGTAGAGTTGAAAATTGAAATTGCAAGCTAGGAAAGGCATAATTTCTGGGTTAAAGATTTGCTTGAAGATTTCTTTGCATAGACAATAAGAATATTTTTCTTTTTGAAGTTATAAAAATTGTTTGTATATTTGAACCAAATAATTTTGATTCATCCACAACTCATGAAGATTGTTTGGAAATTTTTCAAAAAAACCAGTGGATTTCTTTCTTTGAAAAAATTGATGGACATTATGAAAGAGTTGGTTTAGAGTTTGCTTGCTCATTCGATAGTGAGAGGGATACAGTGGGTAACCTCACCATCAGACTATCTAAATATATCATTGCACAAATCATTGGGTTACCTCAACAAGGAGAAATATTCTTCAAAACAAAACAATTCAAAGACAAATCATGGACACTTTTCAACATCGATAGATTTTTAAAAAAAGGAATCCCAAGCAGTTGGTTGATTCATCCATGGGATGAAATAACCTATATCATTTGTTACTTGTCAAGGAAGGTTCAGTATATATATATATATATGTATATATATATTAAATCAAAATGATGCAACATTTTAGAAATGATTGTGAGATCAATATGCCTTAGTTTTTGTTGCAAAGCCTTTCTAAGATGGCTAAGGTTGTTCAAAAACAAGAGAAGAATATTGAGAAAACCTTAGACCACTATGGATTCATCAAAATGATCATCACACATGAATTATAAAAACATGACTTGTCATGGCAATGATTTGTACTTGCCAATGTGTTTGAAACACTAAAAGAGGAATTGAAAGAAAAATAAATATCGATGATAACAGATAATGATGAGGAGATGTAAAACTCCAAGGAAACAATATCAAAACAGCCTATGGGGAGGATAAGGACAAGAAATATGGTGAAAATAGAAAAATATTTCCAAATAAAAGACAAAATTTTCACCACATATGAGAGAAAATCAAGAAAACACCAACAAGTTCAAAAAGGACAGATAACAAAACACAATGATGAATCACAACAAATTCAATATGCATACATTCAAAATTTGGAAGAGAAAGAAAAATATAATTCAATAGGTGAAAAAGAGCAAAGTAATGAATACTAATTTTCCTACTTATGACCAGCAAACTACAGAGGATACAACAGAGGTGGAAAAGGGCCATTGATAGCAATTCAAAGACACTTTTTGTGCATGAAGACATGCAAGATCTTCCTCTTGGGGGAGATGTTGGAATCCATTTTTTATGCTTACTTTTGTCATATAATCCACGTTTTGCCTTCAAAATCCCTCCATATATCTCATATTTCATCCACATTTTCTTTAAATTTGAGCATTTAAGGTACATTTGTCATTACTTTTTATGAAATGAATTTTGCAAACTTTAGGCATTAAAATTAATTTTTTAACAAAAATTACAAGATTTCATAACTTCGCCTAATTTCTCCAAGGTTCGTATACTTGCAGGATATCTAGGTGAAATCTAAGACATGTGGCATGACCTTTGATGTCCATGGATGGATAAATATCTATAAGCTTCACGAAAAGAGATTCGTAAGTGTCTGGTCAACACTGGTCAAACTAGGACACTTGTGCAAAAAGTACCTTTCTTTTAGCATATAATCTAGGCAGTGTTGGGATTTCCTGGGATTTTACCCATTTTTTTGGATCTAAAGGTTGAATTCGACCCTTTGAGAGAGAATATGGGATCTCATCCTCAGATCAGGACTCATTTTAACATTTGTGGTTGTAAACCTTTTGTATAAATACCTCAAGACATAGATGATTTGATAACTTAAGAACTTGGAATTTATACTTTGGATTTAATAGAATTTGCAGACCTTTGAGTTTTTATCATATTGGTGTTAAATCATGTTGTTGGAGTAGTTCATGAAGTAGTTAGCAAAGAATTTGTGATCTGATTGTGTTTAAGTGTGCAAGTAAAGCATTGGAGGCCCCCCTTTGTCAAGCATGTGCATTCATCCTCTTTGTACTTATGGTATGAGTTGCATTTTTATTTTGTTGTAGCTTGCTATTAAATTCATGTTCACAGAGTAATGTTTGGTTCAAGCTTTGATTCCAATGTTTAACAATTTAATGATTTTTAGGCTGCATATCTCATTGTTGTAGCATTGACATATATTGTGAGTCAATCTCTTGTAAAAGAATTCAATATATAATTTTGTCTTCAACAATAAGATGTTATAGTTCTTTATGCTTCTTGATATATTAGATTTGGAATAGTTGATGAGTAAAATACTGATAGATGTTAAGAAATCTAATGATGATATCTCCTTTAAAGGATTTTAGTACTTCTTAAACCTACAGTGTTCAAGCCCTTTTAGATTTATTTCTTTTACACTAAGTTTAGATCTAAATCCATATACTTGGATGTGCTTCTAAGTTCTATGAACCTTCAGATTTATAATAAAATTTATGTTCTCATTTACAATAGTAGATTGGACCAACATTTTTGGTGTCATTGTTGGGGAACCACATTTAGATAGATCTAGTTTAGAAGTTTAAAACAACCCCCCCAACCACTGAAAAACAATACAAAACCCTCAACTACTAATCCATTTGCAAGACAAGACCTATCAAACTTAAAAAATATGATGATAAAGAATGTATTCAGTGAAGGAAGGTATTCCACCACAAGGATCTTCTTAAATCATTGTCCACAATTTAGAATTGTTGCTAGGGATGAATTTTCATTTAAAAAGATATAAGAGGAGAAAGGTATCTATGAAGAGGATCCACACGAGGAGAACCGATATGATTTTTCTAGTTATCCTTGTAAGGAGGACAAAGAGTCATTGGTCACATCTGATGAAGATCAAACATTAGAGCCAAAGATTAAATAATTTATTTCTTGTCGATGAAAAGTTACCTTGTGCATTCATGATGTAGTGAACAAATATTAGAAGAAATTTATGGTATGACAACAAAGGAGAGCCAAGCAGACAAAGATCACTTTGAAAGTCGGTTGCAAATAGTCACTAGGTTACAATACCACTCTATTTTTTGATATTTCTTGGCATCAAATTTATCTGAGAACTTGATCTCTCATGTACAAGCATTCATTAAGGTGCATTCTTCAAACTTGGATATGAATTTACTTATGATCTTGTTACGTAAATGGACGCATTGGAAATTCTCTTATACTTGAGGGAATTCTTTCTTTTGCCAAATATAATAGGATAAATAGAGGAATAAATGAATAAAATAATTGCATAATAAAGTTTTTTTAATATTGCATGAATAAAATGCATTTTGAGAGGATTTTATGACAAAATGCAGCTGGAACAGTCTTATTTTGGAGGACCATGTGGGCTCATTATTAAAACTTGTTTGTATACAAAGTATCCCTTGAAATGTAGTTTCTAACCTATCCCTTTTTCGATTGATTTGTGGAGGAAGTGCTTGGAATTGGAAAACGTAGTTTACAACTTTTGTTAGTTTCACCTGCACAAAGACTTCTTTCAAGATGGATTTGATGGCATATTAGAATTTTAATGGTTGCATTAGATCATCAAACAATTAGCACTATTTCATCATAACCATAAGCAATATGATTGTTGGACACCATTTTTTATGCATACTTTTGTTATGTAATCCATGTTTTGCCTTCAAAATCCCTCCATATCTCTCATATTTCATCCACATTTTCTTTAAATTTGACCATATAAGGTACATTTGTCATTACTTTTTATGAATCAAATTTTGCAAATTTTAGGCATTAAAATTAATTTTTTAATAGAAATTACAAGATTTCATAACTTCTCGTAATTGCTCTGGTTATTATGCTTGCAGAACAACTGGGTGAAATCTGAGACATGTGGTGTGATCCTTGATGTCCAAGGATGGATAAATATCTATTAGCTTCACGAAAAGAGCTTCATAGGTGTCTAGGAAACACTGGTCAAACTAGGCCACTTGTGCAGAAAATACCTTTCTTTTAGCGTAAAATCTGGACAGTTTTGGGATATCGGGTATTTTACCCATTTTTGTGGATCTAAAGGTTGAATTCGACCCTCTGAGAGAGAATATGTGATCTCATCCTCAGGTCAGGAATGATTTTAGCATTTGTGGTTGTAAACCATTTGTATAAATACCTCAAGACATAGATGGTTTGATGACTAAAGAACTTGGAATTTATACTTTGCATTTAATAGAATTTGTAGACCTTTGATTTTTTATCAGATTGGTTTTAATTCATGTTGATGGAGTAGTTCATGAAGTAGTCAGAAAATACTTTGCTATATGATTGTGTTTAAGTGTGCAAGTAACGCATTGGAGGGTGTCATGTCCCAAATTTTCCATTGGGTCACAATGGCCTAATCACATTTTCCATATTCATAAGAGTTTGTCAAACTGATGCTAAGGGTCAAATAATTGCCAAGGACGAAAATTACTAGTTTCCTAGGTTGGGGGTGGAAGCTTTGGGATTTAGAATAAGGGGGACAAAAAATTATGTTTGAAAATTAGAATGAAATAAATATTTAATAAAGGAGCTAAATAAATAAATACAAGGGAGAATCAAATTGGCAATTGATCATGAAGACACATGGAGGATGTGGGACCCACACAAGCTAGATTTTCTAATCCGCATGGCATCCTCCTCTTGTCATTTAGAATCCATAAGAAGCCCAAGGGTCTTGGGATGATTTGGAAGGTCAATATACTTGGCATGAATCAGTTAATGTCGAATTGGAGTGGAAGAGTAACTCCCATGGAAGAGGAAGAGGCATTTTGGAGCTAGTGAGATACTTGGACTAGATTCCCTAGCTCTATGACAACAATGATGAATATGATATGAAACCTATGACAAAAATAAGATATAAAGGCTGAAATATGGCATATATGACATTTCATGTCTAAAAATAACTCCAATAGGGCGCTCAAAGGAGTTAGGGAAGCTAAGATGCTTCCACATGCGATTTGGTGAAAGTAGGAGACTATGAATTGTTGTACAAGTGAAATTCTTTGGAATATCTTCCCAACTAGAGTTGGAATGCATATATTGGAAGGGATACAACCCATAGAGATCTTGGAAACTTTATAAATTCCAAGAACAAAGAATTAAGGCAGCTTTTGATCATTTGAGAAATTTGCATTTAGAAGAGAGAGAACTAGTGGATGACTAGTTTCTTGCCTTAGCCAATTTCGAGGGTGAAATATTTCAATACAAGTTGGTGTGTGGAAAGTACATTCAAGTATTTCATGGAGATTTAATGGATTCATAATTTACAGGATTAAGCTATAGGGAAGCTCATGGACACTTCAAGATCAGCTTGTTCTTTCATCTATTCCAAGTTTTATCATCATATTCTTGCTCTATGGTTTGAGGCACACTTGGTGAGCTATTGATATATTTGGGGAAGATTATAATGCCCCACTATTTTATTTTATGATTTAAATTCTCTGTGTTTCTATTTCATAATACCCTCAGGTCGAAATACCAAAACATTTCATGTAGAAATGTTAAACAATGAAGAAACAATGCCATTTCCCGTCTACCTGTGTGGACCAATGTAATGTCGATGGATTCGAATGGATAAGTAAAATACTGATGGTTTATGGATGAATGTACTGTTAATGTTTATTATATAAGTATTTGGATTCATTTCATTGAGTTTCATAGCATTTTGGAGAAGATTTCCTATCATTTCCCCCAAGGTTGAAAATAGTCTTTTTGCATCTGATTTAAGGGAGTTATAGAAGACATTAAAAGTTGAATGGTGATGCATATTAGTTAATTTTGATGTAATTTATATGTCCCCTTATTACATTCAGAAATTATAGTTTTATTTAGTGCATTTATAAATTCATTTTCATCATCTACCCCTGGGGGACTGAACGGCCACAAGTTGCTCGAAAAACTCCATACATTGACCAGATTGGAAAAGTGAGTTGCATAATTCATTTGATGGTTTAAATACACCTATAAACACAATTTTTATGTATTAACCTAATTCATACACATTCTGGTACAATATGAGAGCATTTGGAGCTAGTTGGAGCCATCTACCATTGGGGGTTTGAGCCTCGAAATTACTAGTAAATTCCCTAAGTTATATTGGATAGATATTCGACCCAAAAACCACATATAATTATGAAACTATTATTTAATTAATGTATTATAATATATACAAGTATCAAACCAACCATTAGTGGAGCTTGTACAATTTTTGGAAGATATTTGTTCTAGGACCCAGGGGGATTTCCTCCTCCCAAATTGACTAGTCTTGCCCCGAAACTTCCCGTGAAAATTGCAGACCATAGTTGGGTATATCAGTTGATTATATGTCTTATATATGTGGTAATGTTTCCCATCACCCCTCATGACCTTCCTCACTAATTTTGAAATTAATTGGAGGAGTTTGGAATCAATTGTATCCATATACCTAGAGTTGAAATTTGGTGAATTTGAGCACACTGGGAAGATTATTAACAAGGGACATTACAGTGGTATCAGAGAATTATCTTGGAACCTTATGTGGTCTAATACTTATTAGGACAATAATTCAGGGACCACCATTAGTCATCTAAACCAAAAGTGTTTTTGTTGAAGAGGAAGAAAAAAGTAGGAGAAGAAGGCAATTTGTTTTTAGGAAACTGTGACTAGGGATGAAAAGGGAACCTCATATGATGGTGAGGAGAATATAAAAATAATGGAACCTTGATTTTAATACATGAACATGAATATTATGAAAGGATTCAAATTTTTGGCTATCCAACTTTGGAAAAAATATATTGATCTTAAGAAAACCAAGGGGAAAATGCATCAACTTGCTTGAAGGAGCAAAAGGAGGAGACCCATGAACCACCTAGTTCTAAAATAGGTGAAGTAGAAGAAGTAGTACATGAATATGATTGAAATTCACTCCCAAGTGACTCTGAAAAATATTAAGAGACATCACATGAGTATGAAGAAGTTTCTATTGAAAATATTGAAAATCATTTCGAGACACATTCTACCTTGGAAATGAAACAAAGAGCATCTACTGATGGATTCTTGAACTATGAACGAGTACCTACTGATGGGTGCTCACACCTCTATGTTGGTGACATAGAGATAAATTTTGAAAGTTTTGTTGCAAACCAAAAACATGAAAATGAAGACCTTATCACAATTGAAGAAGAAACAAGATCAACTTCCCTATCACCACTTGGGCTTCATGAAGTTGGTCCAAGCAAGAAGGAAGAAGATGAGAAGGTTCATTTGCAAGACACTCATTTTCTTGAAGAGTTCTTAAATATGAATGCAAATAATATCCAAGAGTCCCTTATCATACTCCATGACACTCAAGCATTAGTGTCAAATTCTTGTTGAAGAGCTGCTTCATTGGAGGAAACATCCTTCCTTGAAGACATGGAGAAGATACAAAGAGAAATGTGCCACATCAAAGGTAATTTCATGTCTT
This sequence comes from Pseudotsuga menziesii, assembly GCA_001517045.1. Lineage (NCBI taxonomy): Eukaryota > Viridiplantae > Streptophyta > Pinopsida > Pinales > Pinaceae > Pseudotsuga > Pseudotsuga menziesii. Next base: position 16,113 of record LPNX011220483.1, on the reverse strand, counting down.
TGATTTTTGATAGAAACCATTTGTTTGAACTTAATTAATTCTTAAATGATGCATACTTGAAGAATAATGAGGATAATCATAAGCTCACAATTCAAAATGAGCAACTTCTTGAAAAGTTGCAAGACACTTGTTTTTCCTCCTATGTTTCAGATTGTCAAATGGTAGATTGTTTGAAGGATTCTCATGACATAGTGGATCATGGAAAATTTATAAATTTGAATGTGCTTGATGTGTTTGAAGATGTACTTGAAGAGATCCAAACATTTGATGTAGTGGAAGAGGAACTTGAATTGTCTCTTGATGAAGGTTATGCAATTTTTAAAGAAGAACATGATTCCTCTACATTGTTACTAGTCTATGACAAAGGTTTCACACTTTTGAAGGAGTTGCATGATACTACCCATATGGATCCTTCCCATGATGAAACTTCTGCAATTTTTTATCTTTTGGGTGAGTTAGTTCATTCTCCTACATCCTACAATTCCATGTTTTGTAGCATTAGTCTCAATGAAGTATGGATGAAAGGGTTATTTTTTATGGTGCCACATGAGGAGTATGGAACTCCTAGATTTACTTATTATAATGAAATGGTTGGAGCACATTATTATTCACATTTTCAGTAGCATCCTTTGTTACTCTATGCTGATGCACATCTACATGGATGCACCTATGATATGCATTTGAGTCACTTGAAAACTCATGGTTTTTCTTGCTAAACACTGGGTTCATTTGATGTTGGACGAACTTCATCCAACACTAGGGTGAATAGATTTATGATTGGAGAACATTTTTGTTTCCAGCCACATACTCTGTTATATCTTTATGATTCTCTCATTCATGGATTTATGGGTGAGACTTCCTTGAGTCATTTCAAGTGTCCTTGTTTTTTTGGCTCATTATTTGGTTTAGATTTTAGTGGAGATCCTTCATTCACTTCTTGGATGAAAGAATACATGGCTGAATATTTTGATGCATGTCACATCCTTTTGGAGAAGCATTATATGACATGGGATCCTCACCTATGTCATTGGAGAATATTTGATTGGTTACTTGAAGCTTGTATGCACTTGGCAAATGGTGGTCTACTTACTTGGAGGTATAAGCACTTTCATGATTTTTTTTACGAGGCACCTCCTTGATGTACATTTTTATTATTTTGTTATGTACTTTGATGATGTATATTATTTACTCATGATGTTTGGAATAATGCATACAACAAAATGGGATCCTGGAATTCTCTTTCCTAATGGTATGGGTTGGAGAGCACTCTTAATTGTTGGAGTGCAATACAAGCAATGGGACCCTGGGATAGTTTTTAGTCCCATTGATTTCAAATTTGTTTGGAAACAATCAATATGGGAGATGGATTCCCCACCTAATAAAGTGATTTTAATCAGAGTAGTGCAATAGCAAGCCTGGTGGCTCTTCTCTAAAATTTTAATGGAATCTCAAAGACTCAAAGTTGGGAAACTCAGTGGCAACTTCAAAGAATCATGCATAAAGCAGGTTCTTCAACACCCATGTTTGAAATTGCATGAGGACAAGCAATATTGGGAAGGGATGATTTTTCATCTCCCAAATTTTGCATTGGGTCACAATGGCCTAATTTCATTTTCCATATTCATGAGAGTTTGTCAAATTGATGCTAAGGGTCAAATAATTGCCAAGAAGGAAAACTACTAGTTTCCTAGGTTGGGGGTGGAAGCTTTGGGATTTGGAATAAGGGGGACAATAAATGATGTTTGAACATTAGAATGGAATAAATATTTAATAAAGGATATAAATAAATAAATACAAGGTAAAATCAAAGTGGCAATTGATCATGAAGACACATGGAGGATGTGGGACCCACATAAGCTAGATTTTCTATGCCACGTGACATTCTCCTCTTGTCATTTCGAATCCATAAGAAGCCCAAGGGTCTTGGGATGAGTTGGAAGGTCAATATACTTGGCATGAATCAGCTAATGTCGAATTGGAGTGGAATATTAACTCCCATGGAAGAGGAAGAGGCATTTTGGAGCTAGTGAGACACTTGGACTAGATTCCCTAGCTCTATGACAACAATGATGAAGATGCTATGACACCTATGACACAAATCAGATATGAAGTCTGAAATCTGAAATATATGACATGTCAGGGATAAAAATAGCTCCAAGAGGGCTCTAAATGGATTTAGGGCATCTAAGATGCTTCCACATGTGATTTGGTGGAAGTGGGAGACTAGGAATTGTTGTACAAGTGGCATTCTTTGGAATCTCTTCCCAACTGAGTTGGAATGCATCTCTTGGAAGGAATTTCACACACACATATCTTGGAAAATTTATAAATTTCAATAACAAAAAATGAAGGTATATTTTGATCATTTTATAAATTTGCATTTGTGAAGAGAGAGAGCTAGTGGATGACTAGTTTCTTGCCTTAGCTAATTTTGAGGGTGAAAGGTTCCCATCCAAGTTGGTGTGTGGAAATGCCATTTAGGTATTTCATGGATATTTAATGGAGTCATAATTTATATTTTCAAGCTAAATGGCAGCTTTTGGACACTTCAATATCAATTTGTTCTTTCATCTATTCCAATTTTTCCCATCATATTATTGCTCTATGGATTGAGGCGCACTCGGTGAGATATTGATCTCATCGGGGAAGCTTATAATGCCCCATTATTTTATTTTCTGATGTAAATTCTCTGTATTTAAATTTCATAAGACTTTCATTTTTAAATCCCAAAATATTTCATGTCAAACTGTTATACAATGTAGAAACAGTGCCATTTCCCCACTACCTTGTTGTGAACCAATGTAATATCGATGGATTCGAATGGATAAGTAAAATGATGATGGTTTATTAATGAATGGAATATTATTTATGTATTATATGAGTTTAATTTTTATTACATAATCATTTGGATTCATTTTTTTGAGTTTCATATCATTTTGGAGAAGATTGCCTATCATTTCCCCCAAGGTTGAAACTAGTCTTTTTGCATCTGATTTAAGGGAGTTATAGAAGACATTAAAAGTTGAATGGTGATGCATATTAATTAATTTTTATGTCCTTTATATTTCCCATGCTTCCATTAATAAATTTGAGTTGGATTGAGTGCATTTAGAAAGTCATTTTCATCATCTACCCCTAGGGGATTTGAACCACAAGTTGCTCGAAAAAATCCATACATTGACCAGATTGATAAAATGAGTTGCAGAAGTCATTTGATGGTTTAAATACACATATAAAAACCATTTTTATGTATTAAAATAATTTATACACCTTCTGGTACAATATGATATCATTTGGAGCTATATGAAGCCATCTACCATTGGGGGTTTGAGCCTCGAAATTACTAGTAAATTCACTAAGTTATATTGGATACCTATTAGACCCAAAAAACACATATAATTCCACAAATATAGTTTAATTAATGTCTTATAATAGACCCAATTCTCATACCAACCATTAGTGGAGGTTGTACAGTGTTTGGAAGAGACTTGTTCAAGGACCCAGGGGGGATTTCCACCTCCCAAATTGACTAGTCTTGCCCCGAAAATTATTCCCTTGCAGATTTTAGACCATGTTTGGGTATATCAGTTGATTATATGTCTTATATATGTGTTAATGTTTCCCATCACCCCTCATGACCTTCCTCACCAAGTTTGAAAGTAATTGGAGGAGTTTGGAATCAGTTGTATCCATATTCCTAGAGTTGAAATTTGGTGAATTTGAGCACATTGGGAAAATTATTAACAAGGGACATAACAAAGGGCCCTCTTTTCCAATATTTCACATTCATCCTCTTTGTACTCATGGTATGGGTTTCATTTTTAATTTGTTGTAGCTTGCTATTAAATTCATGTTCATCAGAGTAATGTTTGACCCGAGCTTTGATTCCAATGTTTACCAATTTAATGATTTTTAGGATGCATATCTAGTTGTTGTAGAATTATCATATATTGTGGGTTAATTTATTGTAAAATAATACAATATATAATTTTGTCTTCAACAATAAGATGTTATAGTTCTTTATGCTTCTTGATATCTCGGATTTGGAATAGTTGATGAGTAAAATACTAATGGATGTTAAGAAATCTAATGATGATATCTCCTGTAAGGGAGATTAGTACTTCTCAAAACCTACAGTGTTCAAGTAATTTTAGATTTTTTTTTAAACTAAGTTTAGATCTAAATCCATTTACTTTGGATGTGCTTCTAAGTTCTACGAACCTCCAGGTTGATAATAAAATTTATGTTCTAATTTACAATAGTAAATTGGACCAACACATGTCACTGAAAGAAAGACAAGCACAACAATACAAAAGAACACAAATATTTTCCTCTGGGAAACCACAAGGGAGATAACCCAAAAACTTATTTAGTATATATCCCATCACCAAGTGCAATTCCAAACCAAGATAAGATATACCCAAAAGACAAAAGCAACTTCTTCTTCTTTCCAGCGAACCTCTTCTCTCTCTCTCTCTCTCTCTCTCTCTCTCTCTCTCTCTCTCGTGCACTTGCTTGAGTGAGTTGTGTGTACAAACAAGAGGTTATCCCTATCTATTTACACACATAATATGTGTGACCTTTTCCCCTAATTGGGTTGACTTGTCACCCTTATAGGTCCTACTTGTCTAGGGAGACTAAAAATAACATTTATATAATTTTTTTTTTGGGTAATATTGACCCAACTTACAACAAAAGGTTTACATGGATTATTTCAAGAATTTTTACTTGACCAAGTACATCAAAAACATATCTCGAATGAGGTACAACAATAATACAATAAAATTACAATAGTAATATCTTTCAAAGTTACACTCTTCAACACGCTGAAGCCCCAATCATCATAAGTTTATCGTCTATAAACTAGGTGTGATTTAAGGACTTAACGTTGTTTGGAATGGCTACAATGGGGATGTTACCTTGGATTCTATTTTCTCATCTCTTGCTTACCATAGTTTCCATTATGATATACATGAGGGGGGAATGGGGAAACCTTCCCGCAAACCCCTAATGAGCTTCTCGCAAACCCCTATTGAGCTTGAAGAAATTTGTGGGCCTCCCATTGACCAAAGGGATAACCCAATGATTGCCAATACAGGCTTCATTTAATGAGAGAAACTTCTTATCAAATCCAAACTTCTTCATTACTTCTAAGATAAAGCCATGATAAACTTTGTCAAATGCATTAAAAATATCTATCTTTTAAGCATACCTCTTTCCTTTATAGATTTGCTTTAATGGAGGGCTTCCTAGACAAGGATAACACTGTCCTTTAGCTGTCTTTTTTTTAGGAAACCCCCTGTTTATTTGAAATGATCCGAGGAATTAGTTTTTTGAGTATGTTGGAAATCACCTTTGAGATAATCTTGTATGAGGCATTATAGAGGGAGATGGGGCATAGTTTTGCTAAAGAGGATGGGCTATTTTCTTTTTGGAATGAGAGCTAAAAATGTAGAATTTGTTCCTCCCCCCATTTTTCCTTTTTGTTGCATGTGTAGGATCATGTGACAAAGATCTATATTCATAATCGTCCAATGGACATGGTGTAAATGCCAAGAAAACCCATTAGGACTCGTGGATTTGTCAGGATCTGTATCCAAAATAGCTTAGATGATCTGTTTTTCATAAATATTCTTTGTTAATAAGAGGTTGTATTCATTTGAAATCAGACTTAGAATGAAATCTAGAAATCAACTTGATTGGTTGAGATCCTATCCTCCTCCTTGGAGTATAGATTTTGGAATTGATGAAATGTTTCTTACCTGATTTGTTTGATCTCAGTCAGTTTGATCTCGTTAGAGGAGGTTATTTATTGATGTTGTTCCTAAACCTACAGGAATTTTCCTCCCTATGGAAGAAAGAGGTATTCTTGTTCCCTCCCTTTAAACACAAACTTATGGATTTTATCCTCCAATATTATTATTCTTCCCTACAAGCCTTAAATAGATTTGCTTGAATTATATCTTCTTTATCCAGTTCTTCCTACGTGATGGGCAAGAAGTAGTCGTCCCCCTACATTTTCGACAGCAGACACCTATTATTGCACAACTATTACATGTTGATGTCGAACATGCAAGAAAGGACCAACTATTTCAACTTAGCAAGCTGGAAGAACACAGACTCATGGCTATTCAACACCAAGAAATTCACAAGTAAAAGTAGAAAGCATGGCACGACCGCAACATCAAAAACAAAAACCTGTCGATTGGAGACTTTGCATTACTCTATAATAGTCGAGTCAAAGGAAAACCCAAGAAACTCCACACAGAATGGATGGGACCTTACCTTGTTGAAGAGATACACCCCAATGGTTCCGTCCAACGAAAAACATTGCAGGGCCTAGTATTTTGGAAGCTTGTTAATGGAGCCCGAATCAAGTGTTACAAAAATAAAAATAAAAAAAATCATATAACGACCTTAACCGTCAATCAAAACCCATAAAAAGCTAAAAATTCCAAAAAAACCAAGTAATACACCCGACACAACAAAATATGACAGGCACTCACTACTTCGACAACCGACATCATCACCTCCGTCCATCTTCATCAACCAGTCAGGTCAACTATTCTCCGCACCAACACCAGCCAATGACCTCAAAAGTCCCATTGCCCATTTATGACTTCGAGCGCCGAAAGCAATTCACCATTACTCCACACTCACGTATTGCAGCTGGAACGTCAAGTCCACCATTAACACATCCATCCCCACATGTAGTCACACCAGCACCTATAAATATGGGACCGTCGAAGGTTCATTCACCACACCCTTTACATACAGAGCACTCACATAGTCAGTCAACTAAAAACCTAGAAACCTATAGTAACCCCGACCTAAACGGCATAATGGCCCCCAAGCAGACCAGAGCAGCGACCAAAGAGGAAGAGCTACATGCTGAGGATACACCCTTGATCCGCTAACTAAAGCACATCAAAAATGCCAAAGTACAAGAGGGACAATGGTAGAAACTCTAGACCGAGATCCAAGAGTGGGCTTTCGTCGACAAAAAGATGACCCAAACGGCTGAAAAAGCCCGACGGAGTACCATCTTCAACTACCCCAACGCACCCCTGATGGCAAGCTTTGGTGGGACAAAAGAAGCTTCCGTCAAGTTTATCATCAGTTGTTACCACAACGGTCGGTTCTACTTCGACCGATCGGTCGACATCACCGGAGATATCATCTCCATGCTCACCAGACTGTCTAACCAAGGGAACCCTGTACCTATCGGAATCAAGGAAGGATTGGTCCAGGAGCTCACAGGATCACCTTCCGGGAAAAATTCTAAAGGATTGATGATCAGGCAGATTGCCACTCGAACGCCATAGATTGTGGCCAAGATCATCGCCATCACACTCACCTTAGCAGGTCGAAGTAGCAACCTTAAATTAGAAATGCTCGAGGCCATCGACATAATAGCCACCAACGGTCGAATCTACCGATGGGGAGATTATGTCGTCGACATGGTCAAAACCGTCTGCGAACGATGCCAAGAGACGGGAGGACTCATCAAGTTCCCCTCCCTAATCCTTTGGATCGTCATGTACCACATTTGTCCAGAAGGAATTCCAGTCTTCTGGGAATCGACCAAATTCCACATGAATAGGTTCAAACCCTTCTCTCTAAAAGGAACCCCACATGACTTGGCACAAGGAAAAATCTTTCTGGAAAATTGGTTCCAACAGTTGAAGCTTCGCACGACCAGATGGCAGGTGCCTCAGAACATTCGACGCAATCTACCGACGAAGTCTCACATACAGTTGGAGCTCGACCATACCACGGTCTGGTATATGCAGGGAGACGACCCCAAGGTTGTCACCCTTGACTACCACCCGACTGTCGAGCAAATATTCCGGGAGTTGACTCGACAGGCGAAGACCAACATACCAGTGCCGGAGGTAGCCAAACGGGTCGACTTCTCAGTACAGGAGCCACTGACCGACCAGGAGAAAGAGGAGGACTACAAGTTAAACCTGTACATAAGTACATTTGTGTCGAAGGATACCCCGGTCGAGCCCCCTGGTCAGGTACAAATAACCATCAAACCTCCAACCAGAGTCGACCCACAGCCAAGAGAACAACAGCCGACGGAACCACAACCACAACAGTAAGCAAACCCTCCAGCTCCAGCAAGCGTCGCCCCAACTCAAGTACTGACGAATGGAGTCGAGCAAGATAACCCTGAATATGCTTTGTCAAAAGGCATCATCAAGAAATTGGCCGCTGAGATAGCTACCGCCAGAAGGAAACTCAGAGCACAAAAAGTACAGCAGGGAAAAGGTAAGCGCAAGCTTATCGTAGCTGAGTCGTCTGATGATGAGGAAGAGCTAGTAGCTGCGGCCATCAACATTGTATAGGATGCCGCTGCAAACAAAGTCCCAATTGAAACTCAGTTTCAACGGTTTCTTAAAGCAGGATCCCCTGAGGGTCGACCAAAGAATCCCAAAACAACAACGAGACCGGAAGACATTGTCGATCTTGTGTCAACTCCTCCACCCCCATCACCGACACCAGTAGTGGAGGAGTAAGAACCGGCACAGCAGTCGGTTAGTCCCCTCGACTTATACAAAAGCAGGATACCGGAGTCCGTGAAAGAAAAAGTCGACAAAGATAAATACCTCAAAGCTTTCTTTGAGACGCTGCCTGAGCTATTTCAGTCGGCTCAGAAAATTCACACGAGGGCCCCTCTTTATACCTACAGCAGCACAAACCCCCAAGTAATTGCACACATTCAATCGAACTTCACTCGATCCGACCAAGAAGGTGACATAATTGGCCATGTGTAGTCTACCATCAAACAAATTCACCCCCAACCCCAGATCGACTTCCCCACCATTAACCTCGAAATAGACCCACTGTCCGACGTAAGTTTACAACCTACTTCCGACAAACCCATTACCCCCGACCATTCCCCCACTACATCACCACCGCCACCACCATCTCCACCCCCGCCCTCATCATCCCCACCACCTCCACCACCCCTTGAGACCCAGCCAGATCTATCCCAACCAACTACATCATCACAACCAAAAGCAACCATACCAACCACCCAGCTAGAAAAACCATAGACTTCAAACCCACCTACCACCGGAACCCCCTCAACTGCTGCAGGTACCCAGGAAAAAGACACGAAAAAACAAAAGAAGAAGAAAGAGCATCATCCTTCTAGACTTCGGATCGGCTTAAAGGATGCAAGCTCGTTGACTGACACAGAAGTCGGCCAACTCCTCAAGACTTTGGCCAAGGAAGCAAAGACAAGCACTGCACAAAAAACTAAAGAGCTCTTGGACAAAAATGCAGAACAGGTAGAGTTTCTCAGAAAATGTAGGGCTCTAGCGCAATCTGTGATACCATGACCTATTGAAGTCGACACAGACTAACCATTGGAAAGAGCATATCATCTCTTCGAGACCATGGTATCGACCGTCCAGGCTCGTCTACAAGAAACTAAGGCAGAGCAGAAGGAAGAGACTGCTCGACTGCTACTAGCATAGCACACAGCCTTCTCAGAGGCATACAACGTGCTACAGGACCACATGGAGGAGTCTGTCATTACCGAAGAAGTCTTAAGAGACTGGCCTACTCACTATGGGAAAGTCTATCAGCAGATGAGACAGACCCGCCAAGGCATTTAGGCTTTGGAGAGCAGGACGACGACAGAGGCAGCACTCAGGCAGATGATAGAAGAACAGATTGTGTTGGAGACAACCAAACTACAAAAGCTAGAATGAGAAGCACACCAGTGGGTCCAACAAGCCCTTCCCAACTTAGAAAAAGTTGACATCATCTGCCCACAGATGAAACGACTTATCAACGTAGCAGAAGAGCAGAATCAGTCCTTGGGCCCCAACATGGAGAATATCGTGCAAGTCCCCTTATCAGAGAAAATGCCGGTCCTGTCCAACTTAACTACATTAACTATCGACATCCAGAAAGCTTTGCAGAGTTGGACAGATTTTCAACATCAACTTGCTATCACAGCCCCGGCCATTGTTGAGATTTGTGTCCAGAAAAGGCCAACCATTCATCTGCACATCCCTCCACAATAGCATTTTGGACGAGTCCGACAGAGACATATTTTTTGTACCTCCCTGTTTCTTCAAGACGAAGAAACGTTTTGTTCGTGGGGGAGATGTAGGAAGGAGCAAGTCGACATAAGTCGATTGGAACGAAGACCGACTTAGTCGATCAGCCGACTAAGTCGATGGGCTGACTTAGTCGATCAGCCGACTAAGTCGATGGGCTGACTTAGTCGATCAGCCGACTAAGTCGATCGGCCGACTAAACTAGAATATTAAGTCGACTAACTAAAATTCGTGTCGGTTCACCGAACCGACAGGTAGTTATTCTGTAACTGTTTGTAAATTGTATATATTAGGATGTTGAGCCAAACGAGAACTCAGTTCAGTTCTCTGCCTTGTATGAACTCATTGCAATAATATAATCTGTTTTCCTATATGTTCTTGTCTCCTGTCTCTGATTTATAGATATATATGTTTTAGTATGTATTATTGGTAACCTTATGTGATCTGTGAGATTATAACACTCCTCCATGCAAGTTTGATGTTGGAAAAGCTCATTTTGTTTGTAAAGATGATTTTGATTAGTATTTTTATTCCTTTTTTGGTCCCAGTATTTCATGTCCTTTTTAACATGCCTTAATTTATCTTCCCAAACATAGGACATGGAACAAAATATAGCATGGTTCCAGGTGTCACAAACCAAACAAAAAAAATCTTGGATGTGAGATCTAGAGAGGCATAAACTTGAAGGGTATTGGCGCTAGATTTTGTGCTTTATTTAAGGAGAGAGATATGGGTTTATGGTCTAAGATCCCAAAGCTACTAATGCCAAAGAAGAATAAGAGACACTGTGACAAGAATTATCTTTGGTCCAAAAACCTATCAAGCCTTGTTGCAATGTGACCTGGCCCCTTCCTTTTATTCATCTAGGTGTACTTTCCTCTCTTTTGTTTTACATATATCAACTCCCAGCCTTGGATCAAATTGTCCACTTGTTCTCTGAAGGGATGTATGATGTGTGATCCACCTCTTTTTTCAATACTATGCAAAGTAATGTTAAGTTCTCATGCTAGGATGGTATTAGAAGCATGAACCCAAGCAAATAGATCCTAGTTTGAGCTCCAACATTCTTGTTTTTTATGAATTTAGATTGGGCATATAAATAGTAACCAAACTTATCTTGATGTTAAATTTCGTGTCCTATAGTTCCATTAGGATCCAATACTTATGCTTTTGATGTTTTTTTAGAACTAGATTATCTTTGTGCCATAACATCATTATGCCTCCTGACGCTCTTCTTGAACTTGAAGCAATAGCTTCACTTGCTTTCCAAAACGTTTTTCCCATCTCGAGAGCGATCACATTCTCAAGCTTAGTCTCTTGAATTAGGAGGATGTTTAGTTTCTCTACTCTTATAATATTTCTAACTGCTTCCCTTTTTTCTTAACTACATAACCCCCTACCATTCAAGGACACTATATTCATTGTTTACTAGTGATTTTTTATGGGCCTCATTTGGAGAGACTCCCTTGAGGCCTTCCTTTTGTGTTCCTCTTTTTTTCCCTACTCCTTGTAATTTATTTTCTATTGTGAGTTGGTTACCAAGCGCTATGTATTTTGTTTTCGTGTTCTGTTGAAATTTGAAATAAAGCAATTATGTTAGTAAATATTTAATTCAATTTACTTCATATCAAAATAATTGCATGCACAAGGATCATTGAAAGAAAGACAATCACAACGTACATAAATATTATCCTGAGAAACCCACTTGGGGCAAAAAACCCAACATAACTTATTCAGTATAGATTCATCAACAAAGTACAATGTCAGTATAGTGAAGAGCTAAAGCTCTCTCATAGAAAGACGCCCCAAATACAAAGATAAGATAACCCCAAAGTATAAGTCTTGCTCCAAATGTTGCTACTCTCTCTCTCTCTCTCTCTCTTTGTAGTAAACTTGCTTAATTGCTTATTGTGTGTAAAATGAGGAATGTGCACCCTCATTTATACTTGTTTCCTAACAGACTTTTTCACTATGGGGACAACTTGTTCACTTGATTGGGATGACTTGTATGGGAGACAATACAATATTGTTTATTTGATATTTCTTGAATATTCTAGGTTGACATTACAAGTATACTTTAGGATTGTATCTTTCAGGTTTATTACATGATTAGATACAAAAAGAATATCTTTTGAAGCTACATAAAACATAAACACTCCCTCTTAGCAGGGAAGGCATTCTTCTGGCATGATCTTCAACACTAATTCTACATGATTGTATTATTTGACCATTTACTTGTTGACTTTCACGAATACATCCATCACTAGAAGTTATGTACGAGCAAGCATCATCCACATCATGCATCGAGGGCCTCAACATCATACGTAGCATCTCACTAGTGTGTACATCCTCATCGTCTTTTCGGACCTTATGGGTCTCGACGTCCTTTCAGAACTTATTGGTCTTAGCATCCTTTTAGACCTTATGTCATTATGGTACTTCATATAGCTCACATAGTACTAGGAATCTATCTCATATAAACTAAGCATCCAACTCACACAAAATATGGCTAACTAGCCCTTCTAGTTGGCACCAACTTGAAACCAGTCCATAGTGAAAGGGAAATTAACCACAAGAGTTAGGAGACCTAGTGTGCACACACTAGACATCCATCACAATGCTAGGAACCCTCCAATCCACTTAGGTTGGTTCTCTAGCCTCAAAGTTGGGCATCCACAAGTCCACGTGACCTGGTCTTCCAACTCTGAAGGCTGGGCATCTTGACCCTATGCGAGGTCAGGCCGACTTGTGCCCCAATTGGTAATGTTCCCATGGATGACTCCTGCTATCACCCCACTCAGTGTGCTCCTACCCATGGAATCACATATGTATCTGAACACTTACTCCACGAGGGCATCACCTAGGGACCAATATGATATCATGTTCGTTCATATTGGGGGGGTTAAAAATCAAAAAATTACAAGGCAATATATTGGTGGTATATTAGGGGTTAAAAGGGTTTTTTTAAACTATATAAATATGCAATATGTTGGGGGGTATTTTATTCCACAATCTTTCCCGCGCCCTTCACCAGTGCTCCAGTGCTCCACCATAAGCCTGCGTGGTGCCTACGTGCACCCTGCGTATGCTGCATAGGGTTTCCACCATAAGTCTGCGTGGTGCCTGTGTGCATCCTGCGTATGCTACATAGGTTTTTCCTGTGGTTTTCTCCATCGTTTTTTCTTGGGTTTTCTCCATCCTGTGTTTTCTCGATAACGAGGGCTTTTTTTCAAATCATAGCAGTGTTGGTCCTTGGGTTTTATCCATCATGTTTTCTGGCTGGATAAGGAGGGAATTTTTTCAAATCGTAGTAGTGTTGGTCCTTGGGTTTTCTTCATCGTGTTTTCTGGAAAACGAGGGCATTTTTTCTGGTGCGTAGTCCTTGGGTAGCAGAGCGTTTCAAAATGTAGAGCGCAGAATGGAAATTTCGAAGCGACTCTTCTCTAAGAAGACATTGATGGCCCTTTGTCTGGGTTAGGTGGTTTCTCTGCTGATAAACTCCACTGGATTCTCCTCATCCAAGCTTCAACGCAGAGGTATATATTATTTTAGCTGATGCTTTTTCAGCTTCGTCTTTAAGAGAAAAACATATAATTTGATTTCAACTTTTTTGATGCTATTTATATTGCAGGTATTAATGTACCAACCTCATAGTCCTTCTTGAATTATGTTCTTCTCTCAATTGTATTCGGAAGTCAACTAATATATCGCAGGAAAGGCCTTCGGGTAATGCATTTCTCATCTTTTAGTTATTTTCAATTTCTATACTTTATTCAAAAAAAAAAAATTTTAAACTCTAATCTCACTGGCAATTGACAATGCACTACAAAGCTTCTTGATTTTGTACAATAAATGCTGCTCCTTATCAATGGAGAGTCCATGCAGAGTAAATGCATGTATTCTCGTGTTGAATTTCCAGGCACTTAGCAGACTTATTGTTCCTCATTTGCAGGTTTGCAACATTGGAGATTGGGAATAATTTTGTTTTATTGTCCTTTTCTTCATATTAGAAGGAAATCATTTGATTGTAGCAAAAGCCTAAAGCAGGTTCTGCTTAATGGTCATCAATGTATTTGATAGGTACTTGACCTGCACATGTTTGGTGTCGCAAGCTCAATGGTACTACTATGATTTGTTGGCATTCGTGGATGTTGAAGCTAACTATCTCGGTACGTAATCATATTTACATCTGTTTTTTCTAAAAGTGAATCCTTTCAACTCCATAGAAACATTACAACTGGCCCAAAGAGGTGGGAAAATTATCCTGCTTGCACAGGGAAAATAGTCCTTGAGCCACACAGTCCTTGGCCCAACAAGATATTTGTATGTTGGGGGAATTGAACCTTGGTGAGTGTCCTGGCCGCTGAATCGCAACCCTATTGACTACACTTTTCTCTTGAATGACATCTGTGTATCTCCTAGATATGTTTCATTAGTTTTTGTAGCAGATATTCATATCTGCTATTTTTTTACTATAAAACATGACAAAGCTATAAAAATTAATCCCATGCTTCGGTTCATTTCAAAAAATATTAGAACTCATAGAAATTTTAGGGAGACAGTTATCAAGGAGAAATTTAACTACAGTGCATTACCAGCTTCTCTGATTTCGTTACTTTTTCTTTTAACGGGTGTATCTAAGCCATCAAAGTCACCCAGGGGTTGCACCTTGTTTCACCCACACCCACTCAGGGGGTTTCAAACATGGGTCTCCAGGTTAATACAAGCCTGATCATCTCATTGCTTGCCAGTAGACCACATTCCTGTGGGAAGATTTCGATACTTGCAGTTTCTGATTGAATTTGTTCCAATAGGACATGCTACAGAGCACACACATCTTGAGTCTTCCCTTATTATTTGATCTTGGACATTGAAACCTAGATTGTGCCTCTTGAGACAAAGGGACTTCATTGCCTTTATTCTAGAAAGATTCTATAAAATGCATCCCCTTACAATGAGTCTGGATTCTCGTTATTCTACACATTGATAACTTTCAGTTCTTTTCAACATTGCTTGTTTTGAATATTATAATCATTATATTAATTTGTCTGTATCTCTTTAGAATGGTAAACGCTGAAAGATTGTTTTCCATGACAATGAGGCATCTCTTCCCCATAATGATATAGATTTGCTCTATTTGAAGATGAATCTAACCTGAGATATTTATCTATGATAGATTGAGCTACTATTGTCAATAATGGCAGGATAGTAATTTGTCCATTGCCAGTTTGCTAGGCATCCAAAGCATCCAGAATTAGCTGAATTTTGCCAATTACGTGGTTACTAATCACAATGTTGATTTGGTGTCTATATTCTTTTCCTTTTTTGATTTATAATCAAACTATAGGATTATTCTATTAGCTAAATTGTTGAATGAAATGATCCATTACAATATAAAACTGATATAAAATAGTTAAAAAATTTCTAAGGCACTCCATGTCACATAATGCTATCAATATCTATAGTAAAGATGTCTTCAATTTAGAAATAAATTATATTGCGGGAGAAGGTTTGTGTAAGACTTTACTTGTTTGTAGGATCATGCATGCCAACCACATGAACAAGCTTCAGGGTCAATTTGATTTGTGTGACATTATTACTAATCCCATCTTTTCAGGATCCAAGTTTTGGGTGTCCTCAGGAGCATTTTTAGAAGCTTGGAATTTTGTCTCTACATGACTTTCCTTGGATTTTTAGGGCAACAAAATAGGTTTCCCTTGAATTTATTGCAATGTTAGAGTCTAGGGAAAAACATTGCAAAATTTTCAAGGTTTCAAGAAAGGATGTTTAGTTAGAAGGGATTTTTTCACTAGTGGGTAGTTGACGGTCCTCCAATTAGAGGAATTTTGGGGTCTAAAATGGGCCTCCTAAGGAAAATAATAAAATAATAGTTAAAATACTAAAATAATGGTTAAAATAATAAAATAATATTTATTAATTTTGGAGGAAGAAAGAAAAAAACTACTTTTGTGTTCGTATTTTCGACATATCTCCCTGTGTTTTTACTCAAATTTCGATTGGGAGAGCTCGT
>LPNX011220466.1:400500-413889 GCA_001517045.1 Pseudotsuga menziesii | reverse complement strand
ATTTGCTGAAGGAGTTGGCATTGGGCCACACAAATCAGAATGTACTAACTCTAATTTCCTACTTGCTCTGAAATTAGATTCATGGAATGGAAGCTTACTTTGTTTCCCTAAAATGCATGCATCACATTTATTCTTCTCTTTAGGAATGGTGGGCAATCCAAATACACCATTCTTTCTCAACAAACGAAGACTGTTATAATTTAGATGACCAAATCTTGCATGCCACAATGAACTAGATGACATATTACCTTCTCCATGCTGAGAGAGGTAGGCATAGTTCTGAAATCTTGCGGATGAACCCTTGAGCTTCAGTAGCTTTCCATCTTCATATCCAGTCATGATGACTTGGTTGTCAGAGGACTTTCTTATTTCAACGATTCCATCAAACATGTGGATGGAATGGACTTGCTTTCGAATCTCCACCAAGTACAGCAGGCTCCTCTGCAACTCTGGAAGATAGAGAACGTTCTTCAACAAGAAATCAGGGAATCCAGGCATCTTCAGTTGAATGGTGCCCATTCACTTTGGTTTAATACTTGACTTATCTGCAAAGTACACTATGCCATCTATTGTTTCATTCAGTTCTTCAAAACAGTCTTTTCGAAATGTCATGTGTGATGTTGCACCAGTATCAAGAAGCCAACAATCTTTGTAAGATGAAAGAGAAGTCATTTCATTAAATCCAAGATTACAATGTGCAACAATACAAGAATCAGAAAATTTACTAGCATCTTGGTCATCTTTCTTCTGGTTGTGCTTGTCTTTGATGGAATCCCATGAAGCCCAACACTGATCTCATGTGTGCCTAGTATTTCCGCAACGCTTGCACTGCAAGTCTGATCTTTTGCTTCTGCCCCCTCTGCCTCTGAAATTTCTTCTTCCTTGTCCTCTCTCTTTGCCGCAATCTCCCTTGGAAGGGTCTTTGTATTGGTCGTTGCCAGCTAGGGCAGCACCAATACTAGATGCCAAAGAGTGCATCTTTACAACCGTTAGTGTAATTTACAATAATAGACTTGATATGACAAAGAGATATAGGAAAACAATAACCTTGCAGGTCTACAGTCTCTGCCAAGGTGAATACAGTGCAAGCTTCAGGTGAGCATACACAAGCTTCTTCAGTATACAAAATATATCAATCACGAGCTTGAAATATACATCAGCATTCCTTTTTATACAATATGTGGAGGCACCAGAAGCTAATATATTAGTGTGCAAAGGATATAAGTGCACAAAAATCAAGCAAGAAACTATATAGTTCTGCAAAATCAAGTGATTAGCAACAGCAATTATTACCAGCAATTGTCAGGAACTCTTGAGATGGCAGCAGCAATCTTCACACAATGGAGTTTGCATCCATATTCAACAAGTCACAACTCTCTGAAATCTATTCACTCAGCGAGGAGATAGCACTCTCCTATTTCAATAGAATCCACAATGATGTCAAGAGAATGCACCATGCATGCATCACACAAAGAAACAAGGGTGCAACACTAAGAGAGACAAGGCAGCTCTTGGTTGCAACTATACTTGCTGAGGCGAAACGAAACTCTTCATATTGTAGTAGCTTTAGCTTCAAATTTATCACAATGTTGGAGGAAGATCACAACAAGTTCCAAAAGAGAAGTTCATATCGTGCCAATGCTACAGTTAAGACTGGCATAATAATTACAAAAACACCAGCAATTTTACCCTTCAAATTCACAGCCTTCAATATAAATAGCTCTAGCTCATACGTAGCATATCATTTTTCCATTTAGTCAAATACACAGCCCCATACATTAGACAGCACTGGCAACACATAAAAATTAGAAAACTCCACGCTGTTGGTAGAGCAGCAAATGCTCAATGCATATAAACTAGGGTTTTTGTATGAAGTTGCAGCATTCTTCTCCAACACACAACGCATATATTATTTCTTCAACCTCCAACGCAGGCAGTCTGGCAGTCTCCAAGTCTTCAAGTCATAGTCTTCTCACAAACGCAGCATTATTCTCAACTCTCCACGCTGGCTCCAGCCACACCATAGCACACGCAGCAGGCATCAATCTTTATATATCAGTCAACACTGATAGGTATTCAACGTTGGTTGCAATCTTTCCAACGCACCAGTTTTCAGGCAGCATATAACACATCATAGAGTCTCCACGCTCACCGCACCAGGTCTTCACGCTGGTAGCAGTCACAAAGATTTGTGGAACGCAAATACAGATCAGTCTTCAGATTCATGAAATCGCAGCTCCAGCCAGAATTAGGGTTTCATCTCAACGTCAGAATCTGCAGCACGAGTTCACTTTGAAGAGAAACACTTCATTCACATCACAAAAAATATGAGAGTAACCAACGTGACTCTCCTCTGCAACAGTGTGACTTCACAACGTGAATTCACAAAATATGAGAGTAACCAAGTCGCAGCTCGGGCTCTTCAACTTTCAGGCGGCTTCAATCCAGAGTCTATCGCTCAGGCTTCACACAGGTCTCCTCCAGGCAGTCTCCTCCACGCAGCCAGTGGTCTCTTCAGGCAGGACGAGCTGGTTCAAGAACGAATACACTAGGGCGCAATTGTGAATAACCATACAGACATTTCCCATGCCATATATCCATTTGATCCCTCAAGGTTCCTTTCAACTATCCGGAGTTTTGCTGAATCTCCCCATATGGAACGCAACCTTGAAATCACCGTAGTTTGTGCGCAAGCGTCTGCTATTCAAGCTTATAAGGGACTTGTATCTTCTGGTAAGATTTCTGCGGAGGTTTTAGGCACTCAAATTGCATTTGTAGGTAAGCAGGGCTTGAGAAAGTCCATATCCACACCAGAAGGTGATATTGATCGAGTGAGTAAGTCAGGTGTCAAGAGATTGCGTTATAGCAGCTCTTATGGGAATCGTAAATGCAGCTTAGAGGGAAATCAACCAAGAAGGATGAAAACGCGGAGCATTAGTAACTTGATTGCAGGAAGTGAATCTACACGAGAAGACATGGATGGCGATGAAACACGATTTGAGCTTGCAGGTTCCAAGGCGAAGCCTTTTTTTTGAGGAGACTGTTTGTATGAATTAGGGTTAATAATAATTCAAGCGGTTTAGCAGAGAATAAACTCACAAATCGCAGCAAACAAACAAAATGGAGAGCGTGGTTACAAATTAGGGTTAGGTAATTCAAAAATTTTAGCAGAGAATAAACGCAGGCAGATGGAGTAACCCATACATTGCATGCGACTCCACTGGCAGACTGATGGAGCAGTCTGGCAATGGACTAGCAAGCAGAATGCCAGTAATGGGTAGAAATGCAGCAGGAGTTATGGAAGACAACCCTGCTCTGATACCACTTGTTAGGTATAACTCTCGATTCAATGTCTATTCATGGCTAAAACATTAATTTATAGATTACAATGAGGCGGTTGATTACCAGCCTTTTCGCCTTCCTATCTATTCATATTCCTATTTATTATTTATTTACAATAATTCTGACAGATTATTCTAACAGTATGATTATAATTTATTAAAGGATAAAGGTACAGTAATATCCCTCTTCTGCTTGTAGAAACCTGGTTTTGTGGCACCCCATAGCTGTTTTGGGTGAGACTGCAACCTGTTCGCAGGTTTTTGCCGAAAGGGCCAACACTGTGGGTCTTTTGTTGGTGTGAAGTTAATGGTGTAAAACCCGGGTCTGCCCTATAGCCCAACATAACTACTGATGGATGCTCACAACTCTGTGTTGGTGACATAGAGATCATATTTCAAAATGTTTCTGCAAGCCAAAATTCCATTAAACATGAAAATGAAGACCTTGTAGTAGTTGAAGAAGAAACAAGGTCAACTTCCCCATCACCACTTGAGCTTCATGAAGTTGGTCCAAGGAAGAAGGAAGAACATGAGGATGTTCATTTGCAAGAGACTCATTTTATTGAAGGGTCCTTAAAGATGAATTAAAATAAGATCCAAGAGGCCCTTAGCATACACCATGACACTCAAGCATTGGTATCAAATTCTTGTTGGAGAGCTACTTCCTTGGAGGATCCAACCTTCCTTGAAGACACGGAGAAGATCCAAAGAGCAATGTGCAACATCAAAGGTAATTTCATGTCTTTGATTTTTGATAGAAAAAATTTCATTGATCTTATTGAATGGTTACATGAATCCTACTTGAAGAATAATTAAGTTATTGATAAGCTCACAATTCAAAATGAGCAACTTCTTGAAAAGTTGCAAGACAATTGTTTTTCCTCCGATGTTTCAGATTTTCATAAGGTAGATTGCTTGTAGGATTCTCATGACATGATGGATCATGAGAAACAAGAAAAATTTTAGGTTCTTGATTTGCTTGAGGATTATAGTGATGAGATCCAATTGCTAGTAATGGTGGAAGAGGAACTTGAGTTGCCTCTTGAAAATGGTTACACAATTTTTGAAGAAGTGCATAATTCCACCACCTTGGAACCAACCCATGAGGAAATTTTTGCATTTTATAGGGAGGTGAATAATCCTACCCCTATGGATACTTCACATTATGACAATTTTTCACTTACTGATCATTTGGGTGAGTTGGTTCTTTCTCCTACATCCTACACTTCTAAATTTTGCAGCAGTCATCCTAATGAAGTATGGGTGAAAGGTTTCTTTTTGATGGTACCACATGAAGAGCACGGAAATTATATTTATCCTTTTGATGATGGAATTATTAGAGAACCATATTATTTACATTTTCAGAAGCATCCTTGTTTACATTATGATTATACACATCTACATGGGTGCACCTATGATGTTCATTTGAGTCACTTGAAGACTCATGGTTTTTCTTGCTCAACACTTGGTTCATTTGATGATGGAGGAACTTCATCCAACACTTGGGTGAAGAGGGATATGATTGAGGAACATTATTATTGGCAGCAACATCCTCTGTTATTTCATGATGATATACATATTCATGGGTGTATTGATGAGACTTCTTTGGGACACTTGAAGTCTTCATGTTTTATTTGATCCTTATTTGGTTCATATTTTGGTGGAGGTTCTTCATTCACTTCTTGGATGAAAGAAAAAATGGTTTATTATTATTTTGATGCATATTACATTCTTTGGGATCAGCATTAGAGGACATGGGATCCTCACCTAAGTCATTGGATCATATTTGATTGGTCACTTGAAGCTGTATGTACTTGGCAAATGGTAGTCTACTCACTGGGAGGTATAAGCACTTTCATGATTTCTTGGTGAGGCACCTCCTTGATGTAAATTATTATGATGTTGTTATATACTTTGATGATATATATTATGCACTCATGATGTTTGGAAGAATGCATACAAGAAAATGGGATCCAAGAATTCTCTTTCCAAATGGTATGGGTTGGAGAGCACTCTTAATTGTTGGAGTGCAATGCAAGCAATGGGACCCTGGGATAGTTTTTAGTCCCATTGATTTCAAATTATTTGGGAAACAAGCAGTATGGGAGATGGATCCCCATTTAATAAGGTGATTTTAATCAAAGTAGTGCAGCAGCAAGCATGGTGGTTCCTCTCTGAAATCTTCATGAAATCTCAAAGACTCAAGGTGGGCAGCTCAGTGGCAACTTCAAAGAATCATACAAAAAGCGGGTTCTTCAACAACCATGTTTGAAATTGCTTGAGGACAAGCAATATTAGGAAGGGAGGATTTGTAATGTCCCAAATTTTACATTGGGTTACAATGGCAAAATCGCATTTTCCATATTCATGAAAGTTGTCAAAGGGATGCTAAAAGTCAAATAATTGCCAAGGTGGGAAATCTCTAGTTTCCTAGCTTGGGGGTGGAAGCTTTGAGATTTGGAATAAGGGGGATAATAAATGATGTTTAGAAATTAGAAGAGGATAAATATTTAATAATGTAGCTTATTAAATAAATACAAGAGAAAAATGAAATGGCCATGGATAATGGAGACACATGGAGACTATGGGGCCCACTCAAGCTAGAATTCCTATGTTAAATGGCATCCTCCTCTTGTAATTTCAAATCTATGGGAAGCCTAATGTTTTGGGATGTATTATGAGGTTAATATAATTGTACATATACTTCATAGGTCAAATTTGGGATGAATTGTAACTTACATGGGAGAGGAAGAACCAAATGGGAGTTTCATGGACACTTGGCTAGATTCCCCTTACATTTATGACATCTATGACAACAATGATTGAGATTCTATGACAGTTATGACACAAGTCAGATCTGAAGGATGACATACTAACATATTGACATCTCGGGACTGAATAGAGAATCTTAGAGGTTGAATTTGGGAATTGGGGAAATCCAAGAGGCTCCTACTATAATTTGGGAGTTGGAGAAAGCCAAGAGGCTCCTACTCAAATTTAGGAGAAGATGGAAGGTGAAGAGAGAGGCCACATGGCATAGCATGAGAAGCCACACCAATTAGACTTGACTTTGGTTTATGGATGGATTTGAAACCTTAGAATACCAATAGTGTTTATAAAATACAGGGATCGACCATGAGAAGAAGCTTTTTCCCATTTGTGAAATTGTCATTTGTGAATTGTGAGAGCTAGTGGATGACTAGTTTTCTTGCTTAAGCCAATTTCGAGGGTGAAAGATTCCCATCCTAGTTGGTGTTTGGAAATGCAACTCAAGTATTTCATGGAGACTTAATGGATTCTTATTTGTAGGTGTAAGCTATAAGAAATCATGTGGATTATTCTATTACAACACTATCTCTCAACTATTTCAAGTTTTCACGCCATATTCATGCCAATGGAGGGATTGCGCTTTGGGTGAGATATTGATCTCTTTGGAGAAGATTATAATGCCAATTATTTTGTGTTATGATGCATATTCTCTAAATTTAATGTTCATAAGACTCTCAGGTCGAAATACCCAAAAGAATTCATGTAAAAATGTTGAACAATGAAGAAATAGTGTCATTTCCCCATTATCTTGTTGTGAACCATTGTAATGCTGATGATTTCTAATTGGGAGAGAATTTAATTGTCAATTTATGATTGTAATCAGTTCAATATTCTCTGTTCTTCATTATCAGAAATTTTCAAGTCGAAATTCTCAATATTTGTATGTCGAAATGAATTTTAATGAGCAAACAATGACCATTTCCACTCCATTTTGATATATGCCATGGTAATGCTTATTATTTCGAATGGAGGAATGCATCTCTAATAAATGTATGATGTATGGAATATAATTAATGTGTATTTCAAGTCTCATGTTCATTAATTAAGAATTAGAATCCATTTTACTCATTTTTATTGCATTGGGAGAAGATTTGGTGCATTTTCCCCAAGGGTCGAAATTGTGACTTGGGAGTTGTTTTGGAAAGAGTCATAACAACCTGTATAAACTTAACCATGATACATATGAGACTTTGAAAATGTCCCTTACACATACCCATCCTATTTTCATAAATTCAAGTGACTTTGGGATCATTTGTGAAGCCATTTCCAGCAATTACTCAAGGGGAATTGGAGCCCCAATTTGCTAGTAAAGACTCCTACTTTGAACAGAACATTAAACAATTTTTCAGAAGTAATTGGGAGGTAACAAAACATACATGAACATCATATTTAAGTTATATTATCATTCATGTATCTTCAGATAAAATTTGGAATCATTTGGGTCAATTTGGAGGTCTAGACATCAAAACTAGTTAAGGCCAAAATTGAGGAAAAAGTGAAAAAATTGGTCATTTAAAAATATTCAAAAAAGGGACATTACACACTCATCCCCAAACAAGGACTGTTGATTAGAAGATAATTTTTAGATGACAAATTTAATTTGAGACTATGCTCTTCTCAAAGTATTGAGTCTAACGAATGGAATGAGAAGGATTAACTTTAGGTGAAAAAAGTGAGCCTAATTACTTTTCCAAGCATCTATTATGTCTTTATTTTCCCTAGGTTGATATAAGATCAACGGTATGAATTGGAATGAGTGGAAGAATTTTTTTTTCCAAAAAATATAAATTGGTTGTACAATGTTAAGCCTTTGCATTTGTCGTTGGATTATGGATGTAGTCTCAAAGAATCATCTTTTGGGAGGGGTTATTTTAAGAAAATCAAAGTAAAAATGCTCTGTTGAGTATCTAGCTTTATTTTATTCGTCCTATGAATAATCCAATGAAGCATATTTAATATGAATTGATGATGGTCCTGGCCTTTTAGATTTTGGGCCAACACTTTTGTTATATGTGAATAGTTTTTAACCTTGTTCCATGGCATGTGTCGTCACCCATTATTTTAAATCCTGCTAGGTTTCCTTTGCCTAAATCCAAATATCACCTTCCCAAATTCTTTGGTAATGGCACTTGCACGATTGAGGATCATCTTAGTGTTTTGTCAAACTCCTATAACAACATAGGGGCCAACACAAATGAAGTTTGTATGCGTCTATTTTGATGCAGGAGCATTGACGTGGAGCCAACAATGTGATAGACTGGTGACATGTTGTGGCGACTTCGAAGTGGCGAGTCATGAGTTTGTTAGTCTAACTGCCATAAGTAGGAAATCACGCCAATGATGACTCCCTGAGAGGAGATCATGCCAATGGATGTTTGTTCAAGATAATGACACTTCCATCATGGGGAGGAGTCATTTGTTTTTCTATTTTTGGGACCACTTTGTGATGGAGTGGAGCAAATAGGTTAAATATGCCAAGTAGGAGTCGAGTTGAGGGTTTTCAGGTTGGTTCTCAACTCAGGGAGGTTTCGAATTTTGTAGAGTTCTCAATTCTGAGAGTCTCATTACCGGGAGTTGGTTCCCATTGTAAATATTTTGAGGAATAGAGGACTGAAGCATTGTCTGTGTGTTTGTTTATTGATTAATGAAGAATTAGCAGTAGTTTAAATGTTCATATTGTTGTTGAATGATGGCGTTGTGTTTGTGTGAGCTTAATAACTACATATGTGTTTGAATCCTTTGAATTAGATAGTAGAATTATTTGTGAATGTATCTGATTGAATAACACATGAGGGATTGACCGATTCTCTGGTTAATCACCCAGAACGCACAACGTTTTGTAGTGAGTCTTAATTGCAGGAGAACGGATGGATGAGATCTTGTCTAGATCCAGATCGATGAACAAGAGTGATTTTGCAGTGTGAGGGTGCATGACGGATAACAAAGAGCTCATTGGCGAAATCAAAAGTTGCACATCGCAAGGGTAAGGGAGATTGTCAGTCATGGATAATTTCATGGGATAAACTTACGCGAAGAAAAGAAGGACCCATGTACACAGAATTCCATTCAAATCCACTTAAGAGATTTTGACGTCCATCGTCGATTTAGATCGGACGTTTAGAAACCATTCCGCAGATTGAACAAGTAGAGGGTTTAACGACACCAAAATGTCACATAATTCATATTCAATCGACCTTATAGTCGGCTTGGAATCCACCCTTGTGGTGGTTTAGAGGATCCTTTTGACCGGTTCGGATAAGTTAGCGATGCCACTAACTTTGGGGCCTGCTAAGTGGGGTAGCGGACTATCTAGAGCCTGCCCACAGGGGATCCAGACACCAATTTTTGTTTTAGAGCATAGATAAGCTCGTGAAGAAGATGGTTTCATGCATAGGCATAAGAGGTCATCGTGGAGGTCGTCCAACAACAAACATGGAAGTTATGGAAGAAGTGAGAGAGCTGCGAGCATGTTTGGAGGCCATGGAGATTGACCGACGTAGAGATCCAGAAGTTGGAAATATGAGTGAGCTAGAAGATGAAGAAAAATGAGAAGAAGCAGCACCCATGCAAGAAACGCCTGAGCTGAGATATTTCAGGTCGGTTCTAAGAGAAACTTCAAGGCTGAAACCTGAGTTGTCTACCTACGAAGGAAGTCTCGTTGCAGAGCACCTCATTGACTGGATCAATGAGCTAGATAACTACTCTAAGTATCACGAGATTGAAGAAGACAAGAAAGTTAAACTGGTGGTGACAAAGCTGAAAGGGCATGCATCCTTATGGTGGGACAATGTGTAAGTAGAAAGAATAAGGAAGAGTAAGCCATTGATCAAAAGCTAGGATAGAATGGTAGCTAAAATGAGGGCTAAGTTCTTGCCCAAATATTATCAGCTAACCCTATATAAACAGATGCAGAATCTGAGACATAGATTACTGACTATTATAGAGTATACTGAGGAGGTTTACATAGTGAATTTGAGAGTTGTTTATGTGGAGGAATCAATAGAGAAAGTTGTTAGGTATGTCAATGGTCTAAGGATGAAGATCCATGAAGAGCTCAGTACGATAGCACCTAGAACAGTAGAGGAGGCATATTAGTGTGCCTTGAGAGCAGAAGAGAAGTCAATGAGGAAGAAGAACTTCAAGAGAGGTAGGAGTTCAGATAGAGGAAGAGGACAAGCAACTAGAAGAGGAATATTTGTAGTTCAGCAAAGTGAGTCCAACAACTCTAACTAGTAAGAGAATCATGCTAGAGGAGGTGACTCAAGAGGAAGAAGACCTTACCAAGGGGGAAAAGGTAGAGGAAGAGGTAGAGAGGTTGTCTATAGGTGCTACAAATGAAACTAGTTGGCGCATAGATCATTCAAGTGTCCTGAAAAGGAATACATAGGTCATAGAGGAGCCTATGTAGCTCAGAAAGAGCAACAACAAGAACAGTCGACATAGCCTAATAACTTTTCAGAGAGGGGCGAGGCTTTGATGATGAACAAAGTCTCGTTGAAGCCTGAGAAGGAGCCAGCAGAGCCTGCTCAAAGGAAAGATTTATTCAAGACCATGTGTATGGTCCAAGGGAAATGTTGTAAGATGGTGATTGATGGTGGGATTACTAACACTATCATTTCCACAGAGATGGTGGAGAAGCTGAGTCCGAAGAAGATCAGACATTCAATGCCATATAAAGTTGGTTACACAAAGGACATCAAATATTGGTAAGTGAACAATGTGAAGTTGATTTCCAAATAGGGGCATATAAGGATACGATTATGTGTGATGTTATGCATATGGATGTTTATCACATATTTCTAGGGATATCGTGGCAATTTGATAAGAGCACAGTACATGATGGTAGAATAAAATGTCATAGCTTTGAAGAGAATGAGATTAGACATATGTTATTGCCTTTGCAAGAGGGTAGTACAGAAGGACAACAAACACCTAAAGTCTTACTGTTATCAAGAAAAGAATATTTGCAGCAGATTGATGAGGAAGAGGTGAGCTATGTTGTGGTATGAAAACCTAGAGTGGTGATGATGAAGACCAATATTACAGACCTACCTGAGGATATTCATGAGATGCTCAGTGATTTTAGTGACATTGTGGTAGATGATTTTCCTATTGAGTTACCACCATAGAGGGATATATGTCATCATATTGATTTTATTTCAGGAGCAAGTTTACCAAATAAGGCAGCATACAGACTGACACCACAAGAAAACGAGGAAGTCAGGAAGTAGGTCCAAGGCTTGTTGGACAAAGGATTGGTTCAGAAGAGTCTGAGTCCATGCGTAGTACCAGCAGTACTTACTCCAAAGAAGGATGATCAGTGGAGGATGTGTACTGACTCCAGAGCAATTAACAAGATTACTATCAGATATAGATTTCCATTACCAAGGAAGGATGACATGATGGATTTCTTAAGTGGGGCAACATGCTTTTCAAAACTGGATTTGAAGAGTGGATACCATCAGATCAGGATCAGAGAGGGAGTGAGTGGAAGACAACCTTTAAGACAAATGATGGGTTGTATGAGTGGTTGGTCATGCCATTTGGATTGTCCAATGCACCAATAAATTTCATGAGATTGATGAATGAAGTCTTGAGAGGTTTCATAGGTAAATTTGTGATAATTTACCTTGATTATATTTTGATTTTCAACAAAATAGAAGAAGAACACCTGAAACATCTGAGATGTGTTTTAGAGAGATTGCAACAGGAGAAGTTGCTAGTGAATGCGAAGAAGTGTACATTTTTGAAGTAATAGTTGGTATACTTAGGTTTTGTTATCTCAAGAGATGGTTTGAAGATGGATGCAGAGAAGGTGTAAGCAATCATTGATTGGCCTTCACCCAGGAACATATTTGAGGTAATAATTTTTCATGGTTTGGCAAGTTTCTATAGGAAATTTATAAATAATTTCAGTGGTATATGCTCACCTATTGTTGAGACAATAAATAAGGATAAACAACCATTCCACTGAACATCAGAATCTAAAAGGATTTTCCAGTTTTTAAAGAAGAAAATTACTGAAAAACCAGTACTAAACTTTCCAGACTTCAAGCAACCTTCCAAGTGAAGTGTGATGCGAGTGGAGTAGCGATTGGAGTTGTACCTAGTCAGGAGGACATGCCTATAGCATGATCTAGTGAGAAGCTGAATGATTCGAAGCAGAAATACTCATCTTATGACAAGGAATTTTACACTATTGTGCAAGCAATGAAGCATTGGAGGCATTATTTGATGCTCAGAGAATTTGTTTTGTTTTCTGATAGCCATGCATTACAGTACATTATGCAACAACCTAAGTTATACCCGAAACATGTTAAGTGGGTTGAGTTCTTGTAGAGATTTACCTTGTTGAAGCACATAAGTGGACAATCAAATCGAGTAGCTAATGCCTTGAGTAGGAGACTGTTGATTGTGCAAGGGAATCAGATCCAAGTCTTAGGATATGAGCAGTCAATAGATTTGTATGAGACTGATGTCGATATTCAGGAGGATTATGGAGCTTGTAGGAATCCTGTGGAGATGGATAGAGAGCCATGGATGGAATACATGTTGCAAGATGGTTTTATTTTCAAGAACAGTAAACTGTGTATACCTAAGTGTTCCATGAGGGAGAATCTGATATAGGAGAAACATAATGGAGTTATGGCAGGTCACTTTGGAAGTGATTAAACCTTTGGACAACTGAGTCATTTCTATTTTTGGCCAAATATGAGGTCTGAAGTCGAGAAATTTGTGAGTGGGTGGAGAGTATGTCAGCATGCTAAGGGAAGAAGCCAAAATACAGGCTTATACATACCTTTGCCTATACCAACTAGGCCTTGGGATTCTATGAGAATGGATTTCATTTTGGGTATCCAACAACTCAGAAGGGACATGATTCTATTTTTGTGGTTGTTGATAGATTTACTAAGATGGCACATTTCATTCCATGCTACAAGACTAGTGATGCCACACACATTGCTAACTTGTTTTTTAATGAAGTTGTGAAGCTACATGGTTTACCCGGAAGCATTATATCAGACAGAGATGTGAAATTCACGGGTCATTTCTAGAAGACATTGTGGAAAAGGTTGGGTACTAAGTTGAACTTGCAGGCTTAAAAAAAAATTTGAACATACACAAATTAGAGATTGGAATGCAGTGGAGCTTTGAGTTGTAGTCGGAGCCTCTCAATAACTTCGGGAAAAAGTGAGAGCCTGAGTTGCTGGTAAGACTC
>LPNX011220466.1:348604-400357 GCA_001517045.1 Pseudotsuga menziesii | reverse complement strand
CCCTCGCCTGAAAGAGTGAGAATGAAAACGCCATCCCGATTCTCCAGACTGCACATTCTTCAGTTCCAACTGCAATGCTAGTTTCTCCAAACAGTATTAAAAGCGAACCGAGTTCTGAAAACACCACGCGAATGTTGTGGCGAAATCCAAATCCTTTGTGAATATTTGTAGGGAGAGTAAAATAGAAACATCCAGATTCTGCGAACACCACTCCAATGTTGTAGCGAAATCTTGTGTGAACATTGTAGGAAAAGGGAATATTTGGTGCGAGGTGGACCGTGGGGGAGAAGGATAATCATTGGATACTAGAGATGATTGGGAATATAAAAGTGAAACTATTCAAAATAAATATTTATTACTGTTTTAGAATCATAAAATAAATTATAAAAAAATATATTGTGTATGTCTTTTAAAGATTTATGGGAATTGGTTAATAGGGCCTACAGTTCAGGGTTAAAAAGAGGGTATCTAGTGAGCTTTTTCCGAAAAGATTGGACTTCCAATAAGGAATCAAAGAGGTGACATAGGTGATTGGAAATATAACTGTGAAATTATTGAAAATAAAATATATTTATTGTTTTGGAATCATACAAGAAATTAGAAAAATACCCAATAGATATGATTGGGAATATAAATGTAAACGTATTGAAAACAAAATATATTGGAATAAAAAAAGAAATTAAAAAAATATATTTGTGTTTTTTTAAGATCTATGAAAATTGATAAATAAGTTCATAGTCAAGGGCCTACCTTGTAAGTATTAAAGTCGTGATACCTAGCCAGGTTTTTTCTCAAAGATTTGACTTCCAAAAAGGGACCCAATAAGATACACACCCACTAAAGTATATTAAAAAATGTCATCATGTATATATAAAATTCAAATAATGATGTATAAAAAATTTATAGATTAATTAATATACATAAAAGTAAAATTAGAATTAAATATTTATTTTTTAATAAATAGTGATTTAAGAAATTTATTACAATAAAATATTTACTAAGTATTCAATGTAGATGCCACTCCCAAGTTGTGTAATAAGGCTATTAAGCTTAATATAGAAACAAATTATGAATTTATTATACTCTCAATCCAATCCACAAGGTCCATGTCTTTACTAACCATCTTGCCTCTGGACACTCTAGACACTTTTTCTAGTGTTGAATCAACTATGGACCTCCTTTTTGATAGCCATACACAACACAAAGTGGACATTTCTCTTCTTTACCATGTAATTTCTTTTGAAATCACTATGAGCGCTTTGGCGTCAATAGTTATAGACCAATTGTTGATTTCCCTTTGCGACACTCTACGCCAATAGGAAGGGGTTATTTCTTGATTGACCTCTACAACAACTTAATGATTCTTTTACTTGGTAGTCAATGAACAACATAAACATGCATGTGGTGGGTTCATATATTTCCTAGCATCTACGCTCACACAATCTTCCCATCCTTGGATTAATGGTGTTGCTAATAACAAGGAATTATAGATTTGGGATCCCGTACCATATGAGAATGTAGCATACGAGTGACAAATGAAAATCATTCAATGAGGTAGGAGAATGGAATGAGAAATTGTTACATTTTTTCAAATAATAATATTTTTCATTACAAGGTACCATCCTTATGTTTTTTCTTTAAATGAGGTAGAGTTCATTTTACCAACCACTTCATGCATTCATATTTCACTCTTTAAATCAAAGTGTATATGCATTCATGTTTCACCAACCACTTCATGGAATCATATTTCACTTATCTACTACATGATGGAAAAGATGGGAATTCTTGAGTTAACACTTGGCAAGGTAGGCTTTCTATTCCATGGACCCCTTTCATATTTCCTTTTATGGATTAACAGTACCTTTCTGCTCACAATATCCATTTTGGATCATGTTGATACTTGAATCTGCATTTATAAATTTTCAGAAATTGTTGCGAAAATCTTGACTACTCTATGTCATTTACATGATTAGTTGAGATCCAATTATTGTCCTGAGCTCCATCAAAAAAACCTTTTCTTGGAATTTTCCTAACTACTCTAAAAGAGGGACCCTACTTAAAGATAATTTCAAACATGAAGATCTATCACTTGAACCAATAAAATTTCACTACTCGTTTCAAATTACAAAAGAAGAAATCTGCATACCATGGTTGAAAATAAGGACTTATGCAAATGTTTGACTGTATGGAAGGCATGGTTAAGAGTTGATTACCACTTAAGTTTTCCTTATGCTCAAACCACCACCTAAAATATTATCATGCATGGGGGAGTGTGGACATTGGTCTATTTGCAAATGTTTGCATATTAATGAAATGGGGAAGCCCGACACCATGGTCATTTTTTTACAACTATATAGTATATCATTCATTTATAACTCCTAAAGGTTGAGCTTCATATTATAGTCCAGTAGCAAAAGGGTTTAATGTGATACAATTGGTAAGAACAGAATAAGGGTATGAGTTATGTCTTGTAATAAATTCACTTTAATGATCTAAGGCGTGTAAACGATGACTGTATATTTGATAAGGCAAGCAAGTGACAACTTATCTCTAGCTTGGCATCTCTCCAGTTCTCTCATGATTTGGCACAATTGTAGTTGTGATTGTCTCCACTTGGCAAATGTTTATTTGTGGATTATTAACAAAAGGTAATAGGGTTTGAATCAATGGTTCATCCATATGCAGTGATATATTGTTGCAACCAACACGCATTAATGACTCAGATCAGGGCAGAATTGGTTGGAATTAGTGATTGTGGATATTAATGGCTAAAACGATCCTTTATCATAATCATGTTTTTTTTATTTGTAATATGATTGTTGATATATGTTTCTCATACTCTTCGAACTCCTCACCACCCGAAGTTATTCTATCAATAAATAATATGTATCTATGGTATTCTCCATGGTTGAGAGTTGTTTGCAACGTCATGTATGTTGTTTTGGAAGCAATAGCTCAACTCATCCATCCTTTAAATGATGTATAGAAGCTAGCTTTGGAAAATACTTTGAACCATCTATTGAATTGAAGCTAAGAAAGGAGAACACATTTTGTGTATTGAAGCTCATTTGCACTAATTCTTCCAGGTATGCACAGTAGCAACATGGTTTACCTTCAACATTTTTGAGTCTTGAGTTGGATTTCCTATTGTCATTATGTTCTTCCTTTTCTTCCCCAAAGTGGTGTACATAAATCGCCTTCTATTGTTCAATCTCTTGTGATTTTACATCATCCTAGTTCACAGTAATTTTAGATGATAGCTTATAAGCTCTTATTGAAGATTGTAGCTGACCACATAAACCTATCTTGGTCAGAGTGATGATATGTTGTTCATAAAGCATAAAAGGCCCAAAAGTAATTCCATTTTTTACGGAATAAATGAGTAACTTCAAAGTAATGGGTTCAAATTTGTGTTGTTATGAAAACCTGATGAGGGTCATTAACATCTTAATCATATATATTTGAGCTCATCCTAATTAACTATCTGTGTTCACTCTGTACCCAAAGGGTTTGTTCTCTTCCACCTTTGAAAAAACTTTTCTTGTTCCCAGTCCTTTTCCTCACATGTGAGTTGTTAAAAGAAAGTGGTCATGGTTTGTCACAGTTGCCTCGGAAGCTATTGAAAGGGTGACACATGTCGAGTTGTTAAAATTTTCTAAGATGAAATTAAGTTTCTCCCCTTTATCATTATGCATCTAGTCAATTGTTATTATAATACATCCATGAAGTAAACCCAAAACTTAGGTTTAATTATGGCAATAATATTAAGGGGTTTATGATAGAGATATGGAATTTCATGGTACCATAATTAACTTATAGTCCATGAAAATTGATTGAAGTGTTTTGTGGTCTTCTACAAGTCTTATTAAGGAAAAAGAGTCTGCTAAACTCCTGAATATCTTTGAAGAAAAAAACAAATAAATTAACATGTCATCATTCCTTGAAACTATGTACTTCTAAAACCATCCCACTCAGTTCATTGTTCCAATCCTTTTCGCCTTTCCCTTCCCAATATGTTCACTTTACCTTTCCCTTTAAATGCCTTCAAAAACTTGACCACCACCCTACAACTCATCCTCTCTCACTTGACTAAATCTTCATAGTCGACATAATCCCATTCGATGTCAATTTCATCTTTATTCAATTCTTGACATCACTCTGTAATGTCCCAAATTTTATATTGGGTCACAATGGCCAAATCACATTTTACATATTCATGAAAGTTATTAAAGGGATTCTAAAAGTCAAATAATTGCCAAGGTGAAAAATCACTAGTTTCATAGCTTAGGGGTGGAAGCTTTGAGATTTGGAATAAGGGGGATAATAAATGATGTTTAAACATTAGAAGAGGATAAATATTTAATAATGTAGCCTATTAAATAAATACAAGAGAAAAATGAAATGGCTATGGAGAATGGAGACACATGGAGACTATGGGGCCCACTCAAGCTAGAATTCCTATGTTAAATGGCATCCTCCTCTTGTAATTTCGAATCTATGGGAAGCCTAATGTTTTGGGATGTATTATGAAGTTAATATAATTTTCCATATACTTCATAGGTCTAATTTGGGATGAACTGTAACTTACATGGGAGAGGAAGAGCCAAATGGGAGTTTCATGGACACTTGGCTAGATTCCCCTTACATTTATGACATCTATGACAACAATGATTGAGATGCTATGACAGTTATGACACAATTCAGATATGAAGGCTGACATACTGACATCTCATGACTAAATAGAGCATCTTAGAGGTCGAATTTGGGAGTTGGAGAAGGCCAAGGGGCTCCTACTCAAAATTTTTGGGAGAAGATGGAAGGTGAAGAGAGAGGCCACATGGTATAGCATGAGCAGCCACACCAATTCGACTTGGCTTTGGTTTATTGATGGATTTGGAACCTTAGAATACCAATAATGTTTATCAAATACATGGATCAGCCATGAGAAGAAGCTTTTGCTCATTTGTGAATTGTGAGAGCTAGTGGATAACTAGTTTTCTTGCTTAAGCCAATTTCGAGGGTGAAAGATTACCATCCTAGTTGGTGTTTGGAAAGGCCACTCAGGTATTTCATGGAGATTTAATGGATTCTTATTTGCAAGTGTAAGCTATAGGAAAGCATGTGGATTCTTCTATTGCAGCACTATCTCTTAACTATTTCTAGTTTTCACGCCATATTCATGCCAATGGAGGGATTGCGCTTTGGGTGAGATATTGATCTTTTTGGGGAATATTATAATTCAAATTATATTGTGTTATGATGTATATTATCTATATTTCATGTTCATAAGACTCTCAGGTCAAAATAACCAAAAGAATTCATGTAAAAATGTTGAACAATGAAGAAATAGTGTCATTTCCCCACTATCTTGTTGTGAACCATTGTAATGCTGATGATTTCAAATTGGGAGAGCCTTTCATTGTCCATTTCTGATTGTAATCAGTTCAATATGCTATGTTATTCATTCTCAGAAAGTTTCAAGTCAAAATTCCCAATATTTGTATGTCAAAATGAATTTTAATGAGCAAACAATGACCATTTCCACTCCATTTTGATATATTCCATGGTAATGCTTATTATTTCGAATGGAGGAATCCATTTTACTCATTTTTATTGCATTGGGAAAATATTTGGTGCATTTTCCCCAAGGGTCAAAATTGTGACTTGGGAGTTGTTTTGGAAAGAGTCATAACAACCTGTATAAACTGAACCATGATGCATATGAGATTTTGAAAAGGTCCCTTACACATACCCAGCCTCTATTCATAAATTCAAGTGAATTTGGGATCATTTGTGAATGCATTTCTGGCAATTACCCAGGGGGAATTGGAGCCCCAATTTGCTAGTAAAGACTCCTACTTTGAACAGAACATTAAACAAGTTTTCAGAAGTAATTGGGAGGTCAAAAAACATACATGAATGTCACATTTAATTTATATTATCATTCATGTACCTTCAGAGAAAATTTGGAATCATTTGGGTCAATTTAGAGGTCTAGACATCAAAACTAGTTAAGGCCAAAATTGAGGAAAAAGTGAAAAAATTGGTCATTTAAAAATATTCCAAAAAGGGACATTACAGTGGTATCAGAGCATGATTTTGGAACCTGATGTGGTATAATATTTATCAGTACAATAATTTAGGGACCTCCATTATATATTAAAACCAAAAGTGCTTTTGTTGAAGAGGAAAAAAAAAGTAGGAGAAGAAGACAATTTTTTTGGAAACTATGACTAGGCATGAAAAAAGAACCTCATATGATGGCGAGGAGATAAAAAAAAGAATGGAACCTATATTTGAAGACATGACCAAGAATAATATGAAAGGATTTGAATTTTTGGCTATCCAATGTTGGGAAAAATATATTGATTTTAAGAAAACCAAGGGGAAAATTGCATCAGTTTGCTTGAAGGATCAAAAGGAGGAGACCCATGAACCACCTAGTTTTGAAATAGGTGGAGTAGAAGAAGTAGTGCATGAATATGATCTAAATTCACTCCTAAGTGACTCTGAAAAATATGAAGAGACATCACATGAGTATGAATAATTTTTTATTGAAAATACTGAAGATAATTTTGAGACACGTTCTACCTTGGAAATGAAACAAAGAGCATCCACTGATGGATGCTTGAACTATGAAGGAGTACCTACTGATGGGTGCTCACAACTCTATGTTGGTGACATAGAGATCATATTTCAAAATGTTTCTGCAAGCCAAAATTCCATTAAACATGAAAATGAAGACCTTGTAGCAGTTGAAGAAGAAACAAGATCAACTTCCCCATCACCACTTGAGCTTCATGAAGTTGGTCCAAGCAAGAAGGAAGAAGATGAGGATGTTCATTTGCAAGAGCCTCATTTTATTGAAGGGTCCTTAAATATGAATGAAAAGAATATCCAAGAGTCCCTTAGCATACTCCATGACACTCAAGCATTGGTATCAAATTCTTGTTGGAGAGCTACTTCCTTGGAGGATCCAACCTTCCTTGAAGACATGGAGAAGATCCAAAGAGCAATGTGCAACATCAAAGGTAATTTCATGTCTTTGATTTTTGATAGAAAAAATTTCATTGAGCTTATTTAATGGTTACATGAATCCTACTTGAAGAATAATGAAGTTATTGATAAGCTCACAATTCAAAATGAGCAACTTCTTGAAAAGTTGCAAGACACTTGTTTTTGCTCCGATGTTTCAGATTTTCATAAGGTAGATTGCTTGGAGGATTCTCATGACATGATGGATCATGAGAAACATGAAAAATTTCAGGTTCTTGATTTGCTTGAGGATTATAGTGATGAGATCTAATCACTAGTAATGGTGGAAGAGGAACTTGAGTTGCCTCTTGAAAATGGTTACACAATTTTTGAACAAGTGCATAATTCCACCACCTTGGAACCAACCCATGAGGAAATTTTTGCATTTTCTAGGGAGGTGAATAATCCTACTCCTATGGATACTTCAAATTATGAAAATTTTTCACTTACTGATCATTTGGGTGAGTTGGTTCTTTCTCCTACATCCTACATTTCTAAATTTTGTAGCAGTAATCCTAATGAAGTATGGGTGAAAGGTTTATTTTTGATGGTGCCACATGAAGAGCATGGAAATTATATTTCTCCTTTTGATGATGGAATTATTAGAGAACCATATTATTTACATTTTCAGCAGCATCCTTATTTACATTATGATTATACACATCTACATGGATGGACCTATGATGTTCATTTGAGTCACTTGAAGACTCATGGTTTTTCTTGCTCAACACTTGGTTCATTTGATGTTGGAGGAACTTCATCCAACACTTGGGTGAAGAGAGATATGATTGAGGAAAATTATTATTGGCAACAACATCATATGTTATTTCATGATGATATACATATTCATGGGTGTATTGATGAGACTTCTTTGAGACACTTGAAGTCTTCGTGTTTTATTTTATTTGGTTCATATTTTGGTGGAGGTTCTTCATTCCCTTCTTGGATGAAAGAAAAAATGGTTGACTATTATTTTGATGCATATTAATTTCTTTGGGATCAGCATTAGAGGACATGGGATCCTCACCTATGTCATTGGAGCAGATTTGATTGGTCACTTGAAGCATGTATGTACTTGGCAAATGGTAGTCTACTCACTGGGAGGTATAAGCACTTTCATGATTTCTTGGTGAGGCACCTCCTTGATGTACATTCTTATTATGTTGTTATATAATTTGATGATATATATTATGCACTCATAATGTTTGGAAGAATGCATACAAGAAAATGGGATCCAGGAATTCTCTTTCTAAATGGTATGGGTTGGAGAGCACTCTTAATTGTTGGAGTGCAATGCAAGCAATGGGACCCTGGGATATTTTTTAGTCCCATTGATTTCAAATTCTTTGGGAAACAAGCAGTATGGTATATGGATCCCAATTTAATAAGGTGATGTTAATCAAAGTAGTGCAGCAGCAAGAATGGTGGTTCCTCTCTGAAATCTTCATGAAATCTCAAAGACTCAAGGTGGGCAGCTCAGTGGCAACTTCAAAGAATCATATAAAAAGCAGGTTCTTCAACAACCATGTTTAAAATTGCTTGAGGACAAGAAATATTGGGAAGGGAGGATTGGTAATGTCCCAAATTTTAAATTGGGTCACAATGGCCAAATCACATTTTCCATATTCATGAAAGTTGTCAAAGGGATGCTAAAAGTCAAATAATTGCCAAGGTGGGAAATCACTAGTTTCCTAGCTTGGGGGTGGAAGCTTTGAGATTTGGAATAAGGGGGATAATAAATAATGTTTAAACATTAGAAGAGGATAAATATTTAATAATGTATCTTATTAAATAAATACAAGATAAAAATGAAATGGCTATGGAGAATGGAGACACATGGAGACTATGGGGCCCACTCAAGCTAGAATTCCTATGTTAAATGGCATCCTCCTCTTGTAATTTCGAATATATGGGAAGCCTAATGTTTTGAGATATATTATGAGGTTAATATAATTTTCCATATACTTCATAGGTCAAATTTGGGATGAATTGTAACTTACATGGAAGAGGAAGAGCCAAATGAGAGTTTCATGGACACTTGGCTAGATTCCCCTTACATTTATGACATCTATGACAACAATGATTGAGATTATATAAAATTTATGACACAATTAAAATATGAAGGATGAAATACTGACATATTGACATCTCGGGACTGAATAGAGCATCTTAGAGGTCAAATTTGGGAGTTGGAGAAAGCCAAGAGGCTCCTACTCAAATTTGGGAGAAGATGGAAGGTGAAGAGAGAGGCCACATGGCATAGCATGAGCAGCCACACCAATTAGACTTGGATTTGGTTTATGGATGGATTTGGAACCTTATAATACCAATAATGTTTATAAAATACAGGGATCATCCATGAGAAGAAGCTTTTTCTCATTTGTGAAATTGTGAGAGCTAGTGGATGACTAGTTTTCTTGCTTAAGCCAATTTCAAGGGTGAAAGATTCCCATCCTAGTTGGTGTTTGGAAAGGCCACTTAGGTATTTCATGGAGATTTAATGGATTCTTATTTTCAGGTGTAATATAAAATAAATAATGTGGATTCTTCTATTGCAACACTATCTCTCAACTATTTCTAGTTTTCACACCATATTCGTGCCAATGGAGGGATTACGCTTTGGGTGAGCTATTGATCTCTTTGGGGAAGATTATAATGCAAATTATATTGTGTTATGATTTATATTATCTATATTTCACATTCATAAGACTCTCAGGCCGAAATACCCAAAATAATTCATGTAAAAAGTTGAACAATGAAGAAATAATGTCATTTCCCCACTATCTTGTTGTGAACCATTGTAATGCTAATGATTTCAAATATGGAGAGAATTTAATTATAAATTTATGATTGTAATCATTTAAATATTCTCTGTTCTTAATTCTCAAAAAATTTCAAGTCGAAATTCCCAATATTTGTATGTCAAAATGAATTTTAATGAGCAAACAATGACCGTTTCCACTCCATTTTAATATATGCCATGGTAATGCTTATTATTTCGAATGGAGGAATGTATATCTGATAAATTTATGATGGATGGAATATAATTAATGTGTATTTCAAGTCTCATGTTCAGTACTTAAGAATTGGAATCCATTTTATTCAGTTTTATTGCATTGGGAGAAGATTTGGTGCATTTTCCCCAAGGGTCGAAATTGTGACTTGGGAGTTGTTTTAGAAAGAGTCATAACAACTTGTATAAACTGAACCATGATGCATATGAGAGTTTTAAAAGGTACCTTACACATACCCATGTTATTTTCATAAATTAAAGTGACTTTGGGATCATTTGTGAAGCCATTACCAGCAATTACCCAAGGGGAATTGGAGCCCCAATTTGCTAGTAAAGACTCCTACTTTGAACAGAACATTAAACAATTTTTCAGAAGTAATTGGGAGGTAAAAAAAAATACATGAACATCATATTTAAGTTATATTATCATTCATATACCTTCAGAGAAAATTTGGAATCATTTGGGTCAATTTGGAGGTCTAGATATCAAAACTAGTTAAGGCCAAAATTGAGGAAAAAGTGAAAAAATTGGTCATTTAAAAATATTCAAAAAAGGGACATTACACACTCATCCCCGAAGAAGGACTGTTGATTATAAGATAATTTTTAGATGACAAACTTAATTTGATACTATGCTCTTCTCAAAGTATTGAGTCTAACGAATGCGATGAGAAAGATTAGCTTTAGGTGAAAAAAGTGAGCCTGATTATTTTCCCAAGCATCTATTATGTCTTTATTTTCCCTAGGTTGATATAAGATCAACGGTATGAATTGGAATGAGTGGAAGAATTTTTTTTTCCAAAAAATATAAATTGGTTGTACAATGTTAATCCTTTTCATTCGTCGTTGGATTATGGATGTAGTCTCAAAGAATCATCTTTTGAGAAGGGTTATTTTAAGAAAATCAAAGTAAATATGCTCTGTTGAGTATCTAGATTTATTTTATTCGTCCTATGAATAATCCAACGAAGCATATTTACTATGAATTGATGATGGTCCTGGCGTGAAGGTGCATGATGGATAAAAAAGAACTCGTCAACAAAATCAAAAGTTGCACATCACAAGGGTAAGGAAGATTGACAGTCATGGAGAATTTCGTGGGATAAACTTACGCGAAGGAAAGAAGGACCCATGTACACGGAATTCCATTCAAATCCACTTAAGAGATTTTGACGTCCACCGTCGATTTAGATCGGACGTTTGGAAACCATTCCACAGATTGAACAAGTATAGGGGTTAATGACCCCAAACGGTCACATAATTCATATTCAATCGACCTTATAGTCGGCTTGGAATCCACCCTTGTGGTGGTTTAGAGGATCCTTTTGACCGGTTTGGAGAAGTTAGCGACGTCGCTAACTTCGAGGCCTGCTAAGTGGGGAAACGAACTATCTAGAGCCTGCCCATAGGGGATCCAGACACCAATTTTGGTTTTAGAGCACAGATAAGCTCACGAAGAAGATGGTTGCATGCATAGGCATAAGAGGTCATGGTGGAGGTCATCCAGCAACAAACATGGAAGTTATGGAAGAAGTGAGAGAGTTGCGAGCACGTTTTGAGGCCATGGAGATTGACCAACATAGAGATCTAGAAGTTGGAGATATGAGTGAGCCAGAAGATGAAGAAAAATGAGAAGAAGTAGCACCCATGCAAGAAACGCCTGAGCTGAGGTATTTCAGGTCAGTTCTAGGAGAAAATTCAAGGCTAAAACCTGAGTTATCTACCTACGAAGGAAGTCTCGTTGCAGAGCACCTCATTGACTGGATCAATGAGCTAGATAAGTACTCTAATTATAAGAAGATCGAAGAAGACAAGAAAGTTAAACTGGTGGTGAAAAAGCTAAAAGGGCATGCATCCTTATGGTGGGACAGTGTGTAAGTAGAAAGAATAAGGAAGAGTAAGCCATTGATCAAAAGCTAGGATAGAATGGTAGCTAAAATGAGGGCTAAGTTCTTGCCCAAATATTATCAGCTAACCCTATATAGACAGATGCAGAATCTGAGACATAGATTACTGACTATTAGAGAGTATACTGAGGAGGTTTACAAAGTGAATTTGAGAGTTGTTTATGTGGAGGAATCAATAGAGAAAGTTGTTAGGTATGTCAATGGTCTAAGGATGAAGATCCATGGAGAGCTTAGTATGATAGCACCTAGAATAGTAGAGGAGGCATACCAGTGTGCCTTGAGAGAAGAAGAGAAGTCAGTGAGGAAGAAGAACTTCAAAAGAGGTAGGAGTTCAGATAGAGGAAGAGGACAAGCAGCTAGAAGAGGAATATTTGTAGTCCAGCAAAGTGAGTCCAACAACTCTAACCAGTAAGAGCAACATGGTAGAGGAGGTGTCTCAATAGGAAGAAGACCTTACCAAGGGGGAAAAGGTAGAGGAAGAGGTAGAGAGGTTGTCTATAGGTGCTACAAATGCAACCAGTTGGGGCATAGATCATTCGAGTGTCCAAAAAAGGAATACATAGGGCATAGAGGAGCCTATGTAGCTCAGAAAGAGTAGCAACAAGAATAGTCGACATAGCCTGAGAACTTTCCAGAGAGGGGCAAGGATTTGATGATGAACAAAGTCTCGTTGAAGCCTGAGAAGGAGCCAGCAGAGCCTGCTCAAAGGAAAGATTTATTCAAGACCATGTGTATGGTCCAAGGGAAATGTTGTAAGATGGTGATTGATGGTGGGAGTACTTTTCCACAGAGATGGTGGAGAAGCTGAGTCTGAAGAAGGTCAGACATTCGATGCCATATAAAGTTGGTTGCACAATGGACATCAAATATTGGTAAGTGAACAATGTGAAGTTGATTTCCAAATAGGGGCATATAAGGATAAGATTATGTGTGATGTTATGCATATGGATGTTTATCACATATTTCTAGGGATATCATGGCAATTTGATAAGAGCACAGTACATGATGGTAGAATAAACTATCATAGCTTTGAAGAGAATGAGATCAGACACATGTTATTACCTTTGCAAGAGGGTAGTACAGAAGGACAACAGACACCTACAGTCTTACTGTTATCAAGAAAAGAATATTTGCAGCAAATTGACGAGGAAGAGATGATCTATGTTGTGGTATGAAAACCTAGAGTGGTGACGCTGAAGACCAATATTACAGACCTACCTGAGGATAT
This sequence comes from Pseudotsuga menziesii, assembly GCA_001517045.1. NCBI lineage: Eukaryota > Viridiplantae > Streptophyta > Pinopsida > Pinales > Pinaceae > Pseudotsuga > Pseudotsuga menziesii. The sequence continues at coordinate 387,174 of LPNX011220466.1, read as the reverse complement.
TCATGAGATGCTCAATGATTTTAGTGACATTGTGGTAGATGATTTTCCTATTGAGTTACCACCATAGAGGGATATATGTCATCATATTGATTTTATTTCAGAAGCAATTTTACCAAATAAGGCAGCATACAGACTGACACCACAAGAAAACAAGGAATTTAGGAAGCATGTCCAAGGATTGTTGGACAAAGGATTGGTTCAGAAGAGTCTGATTCCATGCGTAGTACCAGCAGTACTTACTCCAAAGAAGGATGATGAGTGGAGGATGTGTACTGACTCCAGCACAATTAACAAGATTACTATCAGATATAGATTTCCATTACCAAGGAAGGATGACATGATGGATTTCTTGAGTGGGGAAACATGCTTTTCAAAACTGGATTTGAAGAGTGGATACCATCAGATCAGGATCAGAGAGGGAGATGAGTGGAAGACAACCTTCAAGACAAATGATGGGTTGTATGAGTGGTTGGTCATGCCATTTGGATTGTCCAGCGCACCAAGAACTTTCATGAGATTGATGAATGAAGTCTTGAGAGATTTCATAGGTAAATTTGTGATAATTTACCTTGATGATATTTTGATTTTCAACAAAACAGAAGAAGAACACCTAAAACATCTGAGATGTGTTTTAGAGAGATTGCAACAGGAGAAGTTGCTAGTGAATGTGAATAAGTGTACATTTTTGAAGTAAGAATTGGTATACTTAGGTTTTGTTATCTCAAGAGATGGTTTGAATATGGATCCAGAGAAGGTGTAAGCAATCATTGATTGGCCTTCACCCAGGAACATATTTGAGGTAAGAATTTTTCATGGTTCGGTAATTTTCTATAGGAAATTTATAAAAATTTTTAGTGGTATATGCTCACCTATTGTTGAGACAATAAATAAGGATAAACAACCATTCCACTGGACATCCGAATCTAAAAGTATTTTTCAGTCTTTAAAGAAGAAAATTACTGAAAAACCAGTACTAAAGTTTCCAGACTTCAAGCAACCTTCCAAGTGAAGTGTGATGCTAGTGGAGTAGCGATTGGAGTTGTACTCAATGAGGAGGACAGGCCTATAGCATGATTTAGTGAGAAGCTGAATGATTCGAAGAAGAAATACTCATCTTATGACAAGGAATTTTACACTATTGTGCAAGCAATGAGGCATTGGAGGCATTATCTAATGCCCAGAGAATTTGTATTATTTTTCGATAACCATGCATTGCAGTACATTATGCAACAACCTAAGTTAAACCTAGAACATGTTACATGGGTCGAGTTCTTATAGAGATTTACCTTGTTGAAGCACATAAGTGGACAATCAAATCGAGTAGCTAATGCCTTAAGTAGGATACTGTTGATTGTGCAAGGGAATTAGATCCAAGTCTTAGGATTTGAGCACTCAAGAGATTTGTATGAGACCGATGTTGATATTCAAGAGGCTTATAGAGCTTGTAGGAATCGTGTGGAGATGGACAGAGAGCCATGGATGGAATACATGTTGCAAGATGGTGTTTTTTCAAGAACAGTAAACTGTGTATACCTAAGTGTTCCATGAGGGAGAATCTGATACAGGAGAAACATAATGGAGTTATGGCAGGTCACTTTGGAAGTGATGAAACCTTTGGACAACTGAGTCATTTCTATTTTTGGCCAAATATGAGGTTTAAAGTCGAGAAATTTGTGAGTGCTTGTAGATTATGTCAGCATGCTAAGGGAATAAGCCAAAATACAAGCTTATACACACCTTTGCCTATACCAACTAGGCCTTGGGATTCTATGAGTATGGATATCATTTTAGGTTTTCCAACAACTCAGAAGGGACATGATTCTATTTTTGTGGTTGTTGATAGATTTACTAAGATGGCACATTTCATTCCATGCTACAAGACTAGTGATGCCACACACATTGCTAACTTGTTTTTTAATGAAGTTGTGAAGCTACATGGTTTACCCAGGAGCATTATATCAGATAGAGATGTGAAATTCATGGTTCATTTCTAGAAGACATTGTGGAAAAAATTAGGTACTAAGTTGAACTTCAGTTCAGCTTACCATCCACAGTCTGATGGCCAGACTGAGGTAGTTAATCGGAGTTTGGGGAATATGTTGAGAATCATGATTGGGGAGAATCCAAAATAGTGGGATAAGGTGCTCGCTCAATCTGAGTTTGCATATAATGATTCACCAAACAGAATCATAGGGATGAGTCCATTTCAAATTCTGTATGGAATACATCCAAGAGGAGTATGTCAACTTCGTGACTTAGGTCAATTGGAGAAGAGGAGTGTTGATGGAGAAGAGTTTGCAACAAGAAATAGTGAGATATAGGAGCAAGTCAAAGCAAGGTTACAATAGAGTAACACCTGTTACAAGTCAAAGCAAGGTTACAACAGAGTAACACCAGTTACAAGGCAAGAGCAAATTTCAGGAGAAGGGAGAAGAACTATGAAGTAGGAGATTTGGTCTTAGCACATCCAAGGAAAGAGATATTTACAAAGGGAGAGTATAATAAGATGAAGATGAAAATGATTGGACCCTATAGGATACTCATAAAGTTTTTAGCAAATTCCTATGAACTGGGAATGGCAATAGGGGTTGGTATATCACCCATTTTCAATATTGCAGACATGTATACTTATGTAGCAAGAGACATTGGACAGCTTGCAGAGGAGGAAGACCCTACTGAAGACCTTTAGTGGTAGAAGTATGTAACAATGGCCTAGCCAAGAGAAGTTGATTCAATCTTGGATACTAGAGTGGTAAAGCATACCAGATAGAGGGATTACTTGGATTATTTGGTCAAATGGAAGGGACATCTTTTAGAGGACTCTACATGGATGGATGCTAAGGAATTGGAGATAAAGGGTGACTCAGTAGTTGATCTAGTGAACACCGGTTCATAATTTTTAACCTCGGGAGTCTAATGCAGGAGCATCAATGTGGAGCCCACAATGTGAGAGACTGGTCGCATGTTGTGGTGACTCTAAAGTTCTGGTTCATGAGTTAACTGTTAGCCTTGCCGTTAGAAGTAGGAAATCACACCAATGATGACTCCCTGCAAGGAGATCATGCCACAGGTATTTTTTCAGGATAGTGACACTTCCATCATGGGGGGAGCCTTTTTTTTTTTTGGGACCACTCTGTGGGGGAGTGGAGAAAATAGGTTAAATATGTCGGGTAGGAGTTGAGTTGAGGGTTCTCAAGTTGGTTCTCAACTCAGGGAGGTTCTGAATTTTGCAGAGTTTTCAATTATGAGTTGGTTCTCGTTAGTGGGAGTTGGTTCCCATTGTAAATATTTTGAGGAATAGAGGGCTGAAGCATTGTCTATGTGTTTGTTTATTAATTAATGAAGAATTAGCAGTAGTTTAAATGTTCAGATTATCGTTGAATGATGTTGTTGTGATTGTGTGAGCTTAATAACTGTAGATGCTTTTGAATCCTTTGAATTAGACAGTAGAATTATGTGTGAATGTATTTGACTGAATACACATGAGGGATTGACTGATTCTCTATTCAATCGCACATAACACATAAAATTTTATAGTGAGTCTTAATTGCAGGAGAACAGATGGTTGATATTTGGTCTAGATCCATATCAATGACCAGGAGTGATTTCATGGCGTGAAGGTGCACGACGGGTAACAAAGAACTCACCGACGAAATCAAAAGTTGCACGTCGCAAGTTTAAGAGAGATCAACGGTCCCAATAATACCCTGAAGAGATTAACAGTCATGGAGAATTTTGCAGGGTAAAATTACGCAAAGGAAAGAAGGACCCATGTACACGGAATTCCATTCAAATCTACTTAAGAGATTTTGGCATCCATCGTCGATTCAGATCGGACATTTGGAAAACATTCCATAGATTGAACAAGTGGAGGGGTTAATGACCCCAAATAGGCATAGAATTTGTATTCAATCGACCTTATAGTCGGCTTGGAATCCACCCTTGTAGTGGTTTAGAGGATCCTTTTGACCAACTCAAAGAATTTAGTGGCGTCGCCAAGTTTGGGGCCTGCTAAGTGGGGTAATAGACTATATAGAGCCGACCCATGGGGGAACTGACTACCATATTTGTTAAATCTTTAGAGGGGAAAATGACATCCAATCTCTTCTATCTTCCCAAAAATATTTTTCAACCTAAGATGGACTTTGTTACTAGTTTTCTTCAACCTATGGGAAACCATAGAACCCTACTAATTGGATAAATCATTGTAATAATATTGTATATCATTGCGGAGAGGCTATACATTCATTTAACATACATTTTAGAAGGTTGTACAACCATATTCCAGAGTTAATCGGGCCCAACAATCAAGCTGCCATGATTCACTATTATAACACTCTATCTCCTATTTTTAGAAATATGCTTGAAGAAAAGGGTGTTAATGACATATCTACAACCTTGCAGACTTTCCGTAAGTTTGAGGAGCAAACTCTTCATACCGAATTACCCTTGGTTGATACCTCAAAAAGTGTAGAAATGATTGTTGTCTTGTAGCTCATGTATGACATAAATAACCGGATGATTTTGATTGAGAGAAGGATAAATCCTGCTCATCTACAAACCTACTCATCCTACTCAACCCATAACTTTGATGACTCAGCGATAATGTAAATTTTGTGAAGAGCATCATGATCTAAATGCACGTGAACTTCTAAAAACCACAAAATAAAAAGTCATTGCAAAAAAGCATGAATTGATTATAAAGGCTCTTGAATGGGTATATGGAAATGAGGTTATGGTTGTTACGACTAGGGGCTAGACTAATCTAAATCACAATCAAAGGAATAGTGACTATAACATAAATCATAATTTTTATTTTAAAAATAAGGCTTCACAGGGTCCTACTTTAAATTTTGAAAAAAAAACAAGCTTCCACATCATCTGAACAACCCTCGTCCTCCTTAGCCTCTCCTTCTCAAATGCATTATATAATTGAAGAAACTTCAAAAGTAAAAGAAAATGCTACTTTGCTTGATCTTGCAAGAACTCCCGAGCAAAGAAGAAACATTGAAAAAATCTTAACTAAAGAACCGGTTATTGATTACTCCCCCCAACCAAAGTATTCCAGCACAAACATGAATTCATAAGAAGAAGAACATTCCAAAGATGTATTGGGATCTTTTTCACACCTTCCACTCCCAAAAACCCACCTTTTTACGTTTCCATGAAAATAATGGATAAAATTGTTCACTGTTGTCTTATTCATGGCAATCTAGTCCAAATGTAAAGTCCAAAAATATCATGGAAGAACTTGGCTTTCATGTGAAAATCAAAAATCAAGAAATATGGTTTCTTTTTACAAGCAACACCAACCCACAATTGGAGAGATAAAAGATGTCACCTTAATTATCTGTTCACATCCTAAAATTGACACCACTTGTAATATCCAAGTGATGGATATGAGCGTTAGTAAGTACTTTATCATTCTAAGGAGAGATTGGAAAGATTTGATAGGTGGTTATTATTCCATGGATGACACATGCGTCATTATTCCTAGAGGTCCCAAGAACATTATTGTCTATAGATAAGATCAGATAGTGCCCTACATTGAAAATGATCCTCAACCTGTCGTTAATTTCATTGAGACAGATCTTGGTGTTTACTTAATCTTCTCTGAAGAGGAAGTAGACACACCTCAAATCAATTTCATATATCAATTTTAGGATGAAATGTTGCACATGCATTTCCATGTAGCTTCCTCACATGAGGGTAACAACGCTCGAATTTATTTATACACTCCCTTTGGAAAGGTTTACTCGTTCTCTTTCAGGATGTTTTTTCATGCACAAATAATGTAGAAAAATTTGAAGCTCTACTTCTTGGACTAGAGAATGCTCCTTCCCTAAGTTTTCATAACATTACAATTTTTGGATATTGTGAATTAATTATTAAATTGGTCAAAAAATCAAACTTACCATCATAAAATTTAATGAGGAGATATACCAGTCTTGTTTCTGAAATAATTGACAATTTTTTTATCTTTTAATATTACTCATGTTCATAGAGGGTTGAATGTTATTACCAACAATTTATCATCTTATGCAACTAGATCTGACATACATTTGATTTAAAATAAACTTGATTGCCCTATTATTTCATTATATTGTCCGCATATACTAGATACCGATGAATCATGGCATGTTTTTTGTGATGATGATTACTCAATTCCTTTCTGACCAATCAGATAGATGAATCTTTAAATTTATCAATTTGGAACAAAATAAATTCCCAAAAGGATTGACTTTTTTAGAAAACACCTTCACTCCTAGCGATGACTCAAAACAAGGGTCTTCTAAGGAATAATTGAAATGAAAAATTGATGATACCCTTCTTGCTAATATTGTAATTGTTGATGATTCAAGATGTTATATATTTATGCCTATTGTTCAGCTCAGGAAAGAGAACAATGCATTTCCCTTTTTCATGAATTTCAGAATATTTTTTCTTTGTCTTATTCATGTCTAAGAGGATTTGATCTAGGTATCATTCAACATGCAATTCCAATTAAAGTTAATGCCTCTCCAGTCCGACAAAGGAAAAGGCCAGTTTATCTAGCGTCAGAAGCTACTATATATAAAGAATTGGATAAATTGTTGGCTACCAAAATTATCTTCCCTGTCAATTACTCTGAATGGGTAATTGATTTGGTTCTCGTTCGTAAAAAAAATGGTGACATCCAATTATGCATAGATTTACGTGCTTTAAACAAAGCGAGTGTTAAAGACAATTTCCCATTACCTAACATGGAATAAATTATAGAGCAAGTTGCTGGCTCTCAAATGATTTATTTTCTATATGGTTTTGTCGGATATAATCAAATCTAGGTTAAAAAATCAAATAGGTATAAAACTACCTTTACCACCAGGTGGGGTAATTTTGCCTATGAATGAATGCCATTTGGTTTAATTAATTCCAACAAAAATTTTCAAAGAGACATGCATATTTCATATGGTGATCTAATTCGCGATATTGTTCAAGTGTATCTCGATGATATTACAATTCATTATAGATTTAGAGAAGACCATTTTCAACATTTACGCCAAGAGTTTCTGCATTGCAGAAAATTTGGAATGTCCCTTAATCCTACTAAATATGTTTTTGGTTCCTCATTTGATAAGCTTCTTGTTCATGTGGTATTTGAAGCAGCCATAAGAATTGACCCTGAGAGGGTTAAAGCAATTCAAAACCTTCCTGCTCCTAATTCAAAAAGGGCCCTTCAAGCTTTCATGGGGAAAAATAATTTTGTGTGCTGGTTTATTCCTAAATTTTGCATATATTATTAAACATGTCCATAACTTATTAAAAGCAAATTGGACATTCTATTGAGATCAAAATATGAAAATCCATTTTTAGAAATTAAAAATGCTATATCTTATGCACTTGTTTTAGCTACTTCTAATCTTAACAAGGACTTTACAATTTATACTAATGCAACAGAGGAATTTATTTTATCCATACTCATGCATAAAATAAAGATGATATTGAGCAACCAATATCTCTTATGATTCAAAGCCTTTATGAATCAACATCTTCATATTCTTTGATCGAGAAACATGCCTACTCATTGGTTAAGGAAATCGCAAAATTCTGACACCTAATTCTTAGCAAGCATACCTTAGTGAAAGTACCACTAACATCAGTTAAATTTTTACTTTCACAAACTTATTTATCAGAAAAATTATCCCATTGGTTTACTAAGATACAATACATGACCTCACCATTGTTACAACCAATACTATTAAAGGAGGAGACTTGGCACTACATCTAGCCCAACATGTTTCGCATTCATGTGAACATTTATCTAACAATGAATCTTACCCAAATCTGTTTCTTATTGAATCTCAACTTATCTAATTGTTTAAACCTCCCTAGTACAAAAATATCATTGTATTTTTGAGCCATCAACATTGTCCTAATGGTCTAAAAAGTACCGAGAGGAAGAAATTAAGACTTTAAGCCACTAAATTTGTTATCATTGATACTTTGCTTTTTCTGTAGGTCTCTAGAAGGAATTTTGCTTTGTTGTGTGGATGATGTCACGTCATATAAAATTCTCAAATCCTTACATGGTTCCTCTTATGAAAGAATTCATGTAGGAGGACATTTCTGCCACCAAAGCAATTGCCTATAAAATCTTTAGGACAAGTTATTATTGGCCTAAATTTTTGCAATATCCATATGATTTTTTTCAATCATGTGATGTCTGTTAATGAACAATTGGTAAGCATAAAATTTTTGTCATGCCATTAAAATATGTTACAGTTGTTTTCCCTTTTGAAAAGTGGGGACTTGATTTCATCAACACTATTAATCTTGTGTCGTCAACTGGTCACATTTTTATTTTAACAACAACTAAATACTTTAGTAAGTGGTCAGAAGCAGTTGCATTAAAACATGCTAAAGATGATCAAGTTATTTCATTTATGGAAAACACTATATTCTCTCGCTTTGGGATACCACTCAACATTGTTTCAGATAATCTCTATGACTTAATTTATGCCATATTTACTCAAGTTTGAAGCAATTTCAATATTAAAAATTCTTACTCTTCCTCTTACTACCCCCAAGGAAATAGGCTCACAGAGTCAACCAATAAACAACTAATCAAAATATTTAAAAGGATTGTAGAGGATAAGCTCCGTCAGTGACACCTTCAGTTTCCTTATGCCTTATGGGAAGATATGACTACTGCTAAATCAAGCACATGAGTCATCCCTTTCCAATTTCTCTATGGTTAAGAGGCATTATGCCCATAGAATTACAATTAGATTCTTATAGACTTGCATTCCAATGAGAAGAGTTAGAAGAATCAAATTAAAAACAATGGTTCCATACTGTTTTAGCTTTAGAAGATAAATGAGAACATGCTCTAAATAACATAAAAAAGAGACAAAATTCAGTTAAAAAGTATTTTGATAAGCGTGCCAAAACTACGACATTTGAAGTAGGACACAAAGCTTTGTTATGGGATTCAAATCACATGGACAAGGGAAAACACACGATGTTCCAAAATATTTGGATAGGACCTTATATAGTTTCCTTGGAAGTTGAAAATAACTCTTATTTGTTGAAATACATAGATAACAAGCTCCTAGCATACTCCACCAATGGATCTCATCTTAAACATTAATATGATCCACCATAGGATCATACTAGTGCCCAAATATTTCAATTTTGAATTTTTTGTAAATATTTCCAATTTTCTTTATATTTGCTCTATTTTTATTAGTCTTACTTGCTCTTTTTTGGAGTACTTTTGGGTGGTTAATTATTACCTTTTGTGAAGTTTTCTTTATGGCAGTGTTAGGATTCTTATACCTACTTGAATTTACACTTCCATGATTGAATCTATAATAACGAACATGGATACACCTAACTTTTTCTGTCAGTATCAAACTATGAACTAATGATTTTACAACTAAATAACTAATCATACTAAGTCACAGGAAAATCACAGATACTGCCTAATAATAATGTCCAGTTATTTTATTATGAGCAGGTTTCCACTTGTTATCTTTTCTTAATCTCCAATCTTTAATAGAAAAGGCTCCTTAGTAAACATGAATTTTTAGTTATTTTCATTTCCATGTCCTTCCCTTCGTCATCTAGTCACCATAACCTACTGCCGATCAATCATTAATCTTTTACCCTTTTCAAATGTATCTCTTAAATTGAGTCAGTCCTTATCCAATCTCTCCCACTCTATGAAATCAGATATGCTAGATTCAAGATGCCATGAAATCCTCTTGGTGGAAGTCGCCATTGTTGATATGTAAATCAACATTTATAAATTTTAGCAAAGTGTTGCTAAAATCTTTAGCACTCTATGCATTTACATGACCAATTGAGATCTAGTTATTGTCACGAGCTCCATCAAATGAACCTTTTCATGGAATTTGTCTAACTAGTCTAAAAGGGTGACCCTACTTAAAACCTAAAGAGAATTGCAAAAATGAAGATGTATTAGTCAAACCAATAAAATGTGGCTACTTGTATCAAATTACAAAAGAAGAAATCTACATGGTCATGGTTGAAAATAAGGACTTGTGCAAATATTTGTTTGTATGGAAGACATTGTCGAGAATTGATTTACCATTTAAGTTTTCCTTATGCTCGAACCACCACCTAAAATATTATCATGCATGGGGGATATTGGACATTGGTATATTTGCAAATGTTTTCATATTAATGAAATGGGGGAGGCCAACAATGTGTTCATTTTTTTACAACTATATAGTATATAATTCATTTGTAACTCTTAAAGGTCTTCATATTACACTCATGTATCACAAGGGTTTAATGTGATACAATTGGTAAGAACCAAATAAAGGTATGAGTCTGGTCTTGTAATAAATTCACTTTAATGATTTAAGATGTGTAAAAGATGACTTCATATTTGATAAGGCAAGCAAGGGATACGTTTTCTCCATCTTGGCATCTCTTTGGTTGTCTCATGATTTGGTGCAATTTGGTTGTGGTTGTCTTCGCTTAGAAGATGTTTATTTGTGGATTATTAACTGCAATATCTTTATCCAGATATTCTCAAATAATTTGGAATAAACCCATCATTTCTGAAATAACCCACATATTGAATACTTGATAAATATATTGATGAAAGATGATAATATTACAAATGATTTCCGCCTCTTCTATACAACCTAGGCATTAGATTTGAAAGGTTGTGTCTTTTTGATATTATACCTATTAATGACTATTAATTATTATTAATTATATTTTAATTGATCTTCGTAACATTGTGTCTCTCTTAGAAAGGCTTTGTCCTCAAAGCCTTATAATGTGGTCGCATCGTTCCTTGTGACGCCGTAGTTGACGAAACATGTCGATACGAAATTCTAAGTGTAGAGCATAACTTCTGGTATTTTGACATATCAATCCATCCCAAATTTGTTGTTGATTGTTGGGATTCCCTACTCATCTGTGGCTAGGAGATTTGATTACATTAGTACCATTATCTTTCGGCAATTCTGACTTTCTAGGATATCGATTTATATGGTTGGGGTGTCGATAGGGAATTTTCACAATGTTATTTTCTTTCATAAGTGTCATATTTTGAGCATTGATACATGGTGGACATTGTATTTTCGTTCCTTGAGTTTTTAATGCTTCGTTTTGTACTTTTCCAACTTGTTTTCTAATTGTATGTTATCATTTTAAAACTTTTTAATCAATTCTACTTGCAATTTTATGTCATCTTCGGACTTCTTAAGTTGCTCCTTAAGATCTTCATTATGATTTATGATGCAGCTATTTTCTTCTTGCTTGTCTAAAAGTTTTCCTTCAATGTATTTAGTAGAGTGTTCTTCCTTCCGACTATTTTTCAACTTTATATTTTTTATGGCTAACGTCTTGTTATGGTTCTTTAATCTGGAAATCTCTTCAGTGTTAATTGGTAATGAGCTTTTAACAACTAGAATCTCCAATTTGTGTGTTCTTTTAGTGTCATTCTCTTTTTGCTAGAGTTCACTAATTTGTTTTTGAATTTGACATATCTATGCTTCTTGAATTTCTAATGTTCTGCGGACTTGCGTGAATTTAGTATCTTTGTCTAGGATGAGCTTGTTTAGATGCTTTTTTTTCCCAATTCGTTATTGCTTCCATATAGTGATTTATCGTCATTTTTTGACTTTATGATTTGGTCTTCTAAGTTTTGATTGTGAACTTTTAAACAATATATTTCTTTATCCTTATTAGATAACATTTTCTTGGTATTTCTTTTGGTTAGTTCCAGCTGCCGATTTTGATTGTTTAAGCGACAATTTTCATCGTCTATTATTGATTTTAATAAATCATTCATCTTAACCTCAACTTATAGACGTTTATTGGTCACTTTATATTGCTCTAACTCTTCCAATGTTGCTTGTAACTGCGACTTAATCATTGAATATGTGTTTTCCATTGTTGCGATTATGACTTCGCTTCAATTGTCTTCTTTTATTCGACAAAAAGTAGGTACAAAAGTTTAATAATCCTTGATCTGGTTCTTGGAGAAATTTCGAATTTTCCCTTTTTGGTATTTTCTCTCTTCTTTATTTTTCCAAAATAATAATTTTAATAATATTTATTAATCCTTTTGTTTTTTTTTCCCTTTTTTCCCAACAGTTATTAAAATTAATAACTATATCTATAATAATAATAATATATGTTATTACAATTAATAACAATATTTTAAATATTTGGGATTGAGTAATTTATAATAGTAAATGTTATTATTATAAATTAATATATATGGAGTTTAGAAAAATAGAATTTTAAAAATTCAAAATTAATAATATGAATATTATTGTGTATTATTGAGTTTATTAAAGTATGAGTTGTTTGTTGTAGGAAAAGAAACCATGTATAGTTTTTTTATGAAATCATGTACGATTTCTATATTTTTTTTTCTCTCTACTTCTTTTAGTTTTTAGTTTTTTTTTCACTTTTATTGTTTTGTTTAGTGAGGTCAAAGACCCAATTTGGAGATTCTCCAATTAATTATTTGGCCAAAAGTCGGTATTAGTTGAATGCCCAAGAAGGGGCTATGATACCATTGTAATACCTTTATCTAGATATTCTCAAATAATTCAGAATAAACCCATCATTTATGAAACAACCCATGTATTGAATAATTGATAAATATATTGATGAAATATGATTATTACAAATGATTGTTACCTCTTATATACAACTTAGGCATTGGCTTTGTAAGGTCGTGTCTTTTAATATTATACCTATTAATGAGTATTAATTGTATTTTAATTTATCTTCGTAACATTAACAAAAGGTAATATGGTTTGAAGAAATGGTTCATCTATATGCAGTAATATATTGTAGCAACCAACATGCATTAATGACTTAGATCATGGAAAAATTGGATGGAATTCACAAATGTGGATATTAATGGCTAAAATGATCCTTGCCCTTGATTAGGATCATGTGTGTTTTTTTAAATGTGTGATATGATTGTTGATATTTGTTCATCATACTCTTCAAACTCCTCTCCACTCGAAGTTATTTTGTCAATAATAAATATACCTTTATGGTAGAGTTCTCCGTGGTTGAGAGTTGGTTGCAGCATCTTGCATGTTGTTTTTGGAACATGGTTTACCTTTATCATTTTTGAGTCTTGAGTTGGATTCTTTGTTTTCATTGTGCTCTTCCTTCCCTTCGTCTTTCATTCCCCAAAGTGATGTACATAACTTGCCTTCTTTTGTTCAATAACTTGTGATTTTATGGAATCTTGGTTCATAATAGTTTTAGTTGGTAGCTTATAAGCAGTTATTATTCCTTGAAAAGATTGTAGCTCATCTCATAAATGTTTCTTAATCTGAGTGACAATATGTTGTTCATAAAACATAAAAGGCCCGAAAGTAATTCCATTTTTTATGGAATAAAGGAGTAAGTTCAAAATAATAGGTTTAAATATGTGTTGTTATTAAAACTTGATGAGGGTCATCAACAATTTAATCACCTCTATTTGAGCTCAGCCTAATTAACTATTTGTGTTCACTCTGTACCCAAATGTTCTATTCACTTTTACCTTTGAAAACCCTTTTCCCATTCCCAGTCCTTTTCCTCCCATGTGAGTTGTTAAAAGAAATTGGTACTTGTTTGTCTCGATTGCCTAAAAAAGGTTGAAAAAGTGAGAAAATGTCACGTTATTAAAATTTTCCAAGATGGAATTAAAATCCCCCCCTTTATAATTCCACATTCATTCAAGTGTTATTATAATATATCGATGAGTTAAATCCAAAACTTATGTTTAATTTTGGCAATAATATTAAGGGGTTTATGGAAAATATATGGCGTGTCTTGATACCGTAATTCAATAACAGTCCATGAACATTGATTAAAGTGTTTTGTGCTCTTCTACAAGTATTATTAAGGAAAAATCCCCCCTAAAATCCTAAAAATATTTGAAGGAAACAAAAAATAGATTAGCATGTTGCTAGTCCTCGAAACTCTGTACTTCTAAAATGATCCCACTCAATTCATTGTTCCCATATTTTTCACCTTGCTCTTCCCAATTTGTTCACTTTACTTTCCCTTCGAATGCATTCAAAAGCTTGACCATCACCCTGAAACTCATCCTTTCTCTCCTTCATAAATCTTCATAGTCGACATAATCCCATTTGATTTCATTTTCATCCCTATTTGATTCTTGGCATCACTCATCCCCAGAGAAGGGTTGTTGATTATAAGCGATTTTTTAGACAAGGAATTTAATTCGATACTGTGTTCTTCTCAAAGTATTAATTCTAATGAATGGAGTGAGAAGGATTAACTTTAGGTGAAATAAGTGAGCTTGATTAATTTCCCAAGAATCTATTGTGCTTGTATTTTCCCTGCATTGATATAAGGTCAACGATATGAATTGGAATGAGTGGGAAGATTTATTTATTTTCAAAAAATATATTGTCTATACAATGTTAAGCTTTTGCATTTGTTGTCGTCTTATGGATTTAGTCTTAAAGAATCATCTTTTGGGGGTGTTATTTTAAGAAAATTGAAGTAAACTTTCTCTGCTGCATATCTAGGTTTATTTGATACTTGTTGAAAACCGTTTCCATCACAAGCTTACCCTTAGGAATTTGAAAATGTAGTGTTTATTGGAGTGACGAAATTAAATTTTGAGATTAAGAAATTTGAACCTCCTAGACATTTCTACTATGAATTGATGATGGTCATGGCCTTTTATATTTTGGGGAAAGAATTTTGTTGTATGTTAATATATTTAAAATGCCTTCAAATTATTAAGTTAGGATCTAAAATAATGAGATTATTTAGTTTTGTAAATTAACATTGTTAATCATTGTGCATGTTTTGCTCCATCACAAGTTTCAATTGACATTATTATTTAAGTGGAGGTTGTCTCGATTGTTTGAAGTGAAACATGAATTCGGTAGTGGGATTAAATTGCAAAGAATAATGTAATGAAGACTGACATAGTGTCTTTGTGCAAACAATGCTTTGGTCAAATCAATGGTTATTATCTCCTTTCCAATGCTGTGCTATTATTTTTCCCAACCCTGAAACCATTATATATGTTTTCTCCCTGTGTATCCTTTGACAACTATTCAGGATAATCAAATTCCATTTATGATCATTGATATTAAAGCGATACGAGTAGTTGATTGTTGTTGTTTATTTCTTGTGTCTTTTCAAGGAAGAAAAAAAAATCTGGTTATTTCAATGCAAACATTACTCACATTGTTTTTATCTTATGTCAAAAATGAGTTTTTTCAATAGGGTCTCAAGGAGATCGGTCAAAGGCAGGGGAGATAGAGGCCAATATATTTGGCAGTGTTACCAGCGAAATCGAAAGATAAGACACTAGTAAGCATATGAAGGAATGTGACTAGTGTCACCTTTGTCACTTATCCCTAACTACTTCAGAAGTTGAAACCTCCTAGGGGAGATCCCTATGTAACCCTACAAAAAGACACATACACACAAATGTATGCCACAATTAAGTGGAGTTAATGACCAGTCCCTAATGGAGTCAATCAAAAGGTTGAATAAACGTGTTATGAGCATAAATATGGATAGTGCAAGTATTATTATAACAGTGTATTAATCCAAGGTAAGCCAATAATATAGCTAAATACTTCCTATGCACAATAGTGTTAAGAAAATATCAACAAAATACAAGTGATTTACCACTACTTAATAATCCAAAACATGTATATGTAGTATCACAATCGGCAATGTATCGGTTATTAATAAAATACTAATAAAAATATTAGTTGTTTAGATGTTTAGTACATTCTTAGCATTAGTAAGGACGACATTTATATAATAAGATGTTTACCATATTAGGTCCTGAAAAAAATGTATGTATATTTAGCAGATTGTATCAATGTATAAACAACTTACATGCAATAGTATTATATCCAAATAACAAGTAGAGTCTTTATAATTGTTGGTCTTTGCACCAACCAAATCTCACCTTTTTGTTTGTCAATGTACAAGAATTAGAAGGTAATGTAAATAGGATTGGTGTAGCAGGATGTATAAGGGAGGGTTGCCACTATAAGGGAAACCCTTAGGGATGAGAGGGAGGACCTTAAACTTGGTTTTCTACAGAACTAGAGGATGGGTGGTAGCTTGAGAGAAAGGGATACATAGGGAAGACTTGGAACATACCCATGTTCATAGGTCATGGGATGTTATGAGGCTGAGTAAGACAATAATGTAAGGAAACAAAAGAATGAGGGCCATCCGAGGAGGGAAGGGAGGCTGGGACGGTGACATAGAAATAAGAGAACAAAATTGAGGGTTGATGGGGGACTAAGGAAATAAGAGGGGCCTTAGGAAAGGGATTAACGGATTAGGTCAGGAGGGAGGAGGCTTAGGCCGAGGGATAAGGCTGTTGCAAAAGTAGGCATGTGAAGGGATATCAGCCCAAGGTATGCCCTAAGGACAAAACCGAGGGTAGAAAATAGAAGGAAGGAGACGGTCGAGGGTAGAGAAGGCATGAAAGAGGGAAACTAAGGGTGAAAGGGAGTTTCCCTAGGATGCTACAACAACAAACAAAAGGTAGAGAATGGATTGGAAAAGAAGTCGAGGGGGGAATTAGGATAGGGTAGCGAAGGTTTAAAGGAGTGTTTAGGAGGCTGGAGAAGGGAAAGGAGGAGCCAACGTGGGTTAGGGAGGTGATTTGCGGGACTGTTTTAGGTATGGGGATGAGGGAGAGGATTTGAAAAAGTGCCCAACCCTAGGGAATCTAAGGAAAATATAAGCTTCTTAATGAGAAGAAGGAACCTAGTTAGGAAACTATCCTAGGAGGCTAAAGGTAAATCCTAGAGGAATACTACAAGAATACATGCCTCTTCTTGCTAAGGTGACAAAAAGGATGGAAATGGCCTATTCTAGAATAAATGCATCCCTAAAGCTACCATTTAGGCATGAGCATGCATCATTTACCAACATTTAAATAAAGAGATAGGAACCAAACCTCCATGTGTTAGTGTTTATCCAACACATCCAAGCATCACCTTGCAAGAGAATTTAACCAAAGAAACAACAAGAAAAAGCTTTCTTAACCAAGAAAGTATTCCTCAAGAGGGGCACATCTTCTCCAAAGAGACTTATTCAAGGTAAAAGAGTAACATAGTAATAATCCCACTTATTTCACATATTAAAATGAAAGTGAGGAGATCTATTTATTTGATCTCACACTCACTTTTTAGAAAAATATCTAGGCCAAAATTCCTTTAAAATGTCAACTTAAATTTAAAACAAAATAATAATAATAAAAAGACCTAATGTAGGCTCAAGGTAGGTTTCCTGGGGTATTTTTCCCCTATGTGCCAAAAATATCCTAAATAAGCGAATCACTCCGAATGGAAGGATGGAGTGAGATGGAAGGGGGGGATTCATGCCCCTACTAACCCTGAGATGTTGTAAAATCTCTCAATTCCCCCCTCAAACAACATGTATGACCTAGTGAAGGATAAAATGTCTTGATGAGGAAGAGTTCCCATGAGAGAAAGTGCCAGTTGAATGAGAGGTCAGGAGGGTGTCCATGTGGTTGTAAAGAAATATCAAAGTCTCATAGCTAGAAAAAAATCCATCAAAGCAAGTATGCATGGCGTGTAGTCATGTGACCTAGTGACCAACCTCTAGGAGCCCTGGACACCAACCTCGAGGTTGAAAACCCCAATAAAGGGCAGTCAACAGTGCCATTAAGCCATAGTGTTTCTAAAGGAAGAGTCAAAGTGACCTACCATGACTAACACTACTGAATAATATCCTTCCTGGTCAAACAATGAGCCTTTATCTCTTTGGGGTATATCTAAAGGCGTGCACATGGTACAGGTGTAGCGTAACAGGAAGGAGGGAAGAGAAAGAAAAACCAGGTTCTCAATGCACCTTGGTGTTGAATCCAATGATTTCAACCAACTAGAAAGAACAAGAAATATTTATTTAGGACCTTAGGGTGCATCCCCTTCTTACGAGCATATTCCCGCACATGTATCCCAACCTCCCCAACCTCTCCCTAGCATGGTGTATATACCTCATGCATTCAGTACACAGCTCAGGTTAGGATGTATGACCCCATCCTCCACATGGTAAAAGAACTAGATGGGAACAAATTGTACCAGAACCTCCTATACGATCTGCTGCTAGATATGCCTCATTAGAAAATATCCTAAGCGATTCTCATGTGCCATAAAACTAGCCATTATTTGTTGATTAGCCTGTAAATCCCAAACCAATAATTGAGAATGTCCTCATTCCCTTAGAAACCCACCTCAAGAAGATAAAAACAAAGAGGAATGACCAGAAACAACAATTGTTGAATTGAAGAGTTTAGTGATCAAAGTACTTGTCTCAACGTTCAATGACTTACATCTTCCTTTTAAGCACTTTTTTCCTAATTTTTTTGAGAATTGTCATGAATTTGGGTTGATATGAATTCTATGGACAATTTTTCTTGTTTTGACATGAAGTTTGTATAAATTATTTTTGGGACACAGGGAATTTTCAAAACTATATGATTTATACCATGACAAATTTTAAGCAGGTTTCAAAATATAGAACTTTGATAAATATAGGTTCAAGTGTCACATTCTATGAATCAATGTAGATATGATATTATTGTTGATGTATTTGTAACTTCGAAATGTATTCACTTGTATATCTTATATTGTATTTCATTGTCCCGTGATGTTCCTCTGATCGAGATAATCATTAATATAATCAAGTCATGTAAAGTCATTGAGGTTAACCCTCCTTTATAAGTTGGGGCAATAGTCCCCACAGTTGAGGGGTATTAGGGTTATTAGACTCTCCTAATGAGGTCGTCCCTGGTGAGGAATTGTTATGTGGAAAACTAGTATAAATAGAGAGTGAGATTATCTATTTGAAACACACACTCACTCAACTGTAGCGCATGAGTGAGAGAAAAGGAGATCACATAAGTGAGAGAGAGAACAGCTGTCGGAGATCATCTTTATGTCTTTGGGTTTTACTTTTACTATTGGTGCTCATTCTATCTCTGTTGAAGTTTCATGGTTTTCTCCTTTATGGTTTCCCCGAGGAAAATTATTTGTGTCTCTTGTCTCTTGTGATTATTGCTGTGCATGTTATTCTCTTAGATAAGATCCTAGATCATATTGATTAAATGATAAAAATATAACATGGTATTAGAGCTAATCTGAGAAGAAGACACTGTGCAGCTACAGAAGCTAGGGCTTCTTACTTTTTGGGTCTCTTTCCATATATCATCAGCAAAAGGATGCTAGGCTAACTCTCCATTGAAGGGCACGTCTTTCTAACGAATCATAATTTGATTTTGGGCATTTTCAGTTTTTGACCTGTCACTCCTGTAGGAAATTAGGGATTTTCACAGAAGAGGAATTTTTGAGTGAGCCCAACATAGGATTTCTCTTCTCCTCAAAATCAAAATTTAGAGATCAAGATCGAAATTTTGGTTGGGTAAAACTCCAACAAAGTCAAACCCTAATTTGACCCCGGACTAGAAAACCCTAAAAGATTAAAACTAGTCATTTTGGTGCATTCATTATATCTCGAATTTGGAGAAGGCTCAAGAGCCAAAACATTTTACAGTCCAAAGATAAATTCTTGATGTACGCTTTGTAAAGGTTTCAGCCTTAAATTTGCTATATTTTGGCAGATATGATTCCTCTAAATTAGGGTTCTAGCCTCTCCCTGGATTCACCCCTAAATAGGACACCTAGGGAGAATTGCTATATCTCGGGCTACAAAGGTCCAAATCAAATTTTGAAAGATTTTCCAGATAGGGCATAAAATTTTATTTCTGTGCTAAAAATTTTAGACCCTAAAGGTGAACCAGTGACACGTGGAAGTCTGTACAAGTTCTCTATGCTGAACAGTCCCGAAATAAGTCACCTTGGGAGAACTCTCATAAGTCCCAATTGGTGAAACAAATTCTCCTAAAAACTATGGTGTTGGAAATCAGAAAGATGACGCTACCTTAGTACGAATTTTCAGACACAGAGGAGCATTACTTTCGTAGATACTACAAAAACAATATCAGGAATTTCTACAGAAGAAATTGAAGAAATATAGGGCATCAGATATTTTGCAGTTTTGATCATAGTTTTGGGAAAATGTGTAATCTTCTTAGCTTTCCTTGAGGAGACACATATTACTATCCAATCATATCTGAAAGCTTCCAATTTTTGAAAATTAGGGTTTCTCTGATAAACTCTAGATCAGCTAGATCCAGAACCAATATGGACACCTCAAATCAGTAAGATCTAAATTTTTGCTATTTACATTTGAGGTTCTCATTTCGAAATGACTAATCACACCAGCTTGATGACAAGCTTGGTGAAGCTGACAACTTCCAAGCATGGAAGTATAGGATCTCTTTAAAGAAAATGAATTGGACACCTACATAAGTTGAGAGGGTCTAGTTCCAGAGGGAGATGAGGTTAAATCCTTACACAAGAAGAACTTGGTCATGGCCAAGAGGATTATTGCTGATTCTATCACCTTATACCATAAGTGTCTTCCCTAAAGACACCTAAAGAGATGTTTGATTCCTTGAAAAAGCTATTTGAAAAGAAGAATATAAATTGGAAGAAGTATAGGAACTTCATGATCCTTGAAGAATTTGACTTAGATGAGTATTTCAGTAAATAAGTTATAAGAGCCATAGGGAGATGAGGCTAAGGATAGAGCCAAGAGAATCATTACAGATTCTATTAAATATCATCTCATTCCTCATATGTCATCCTTGAAGACACCAAAAGGAAGTGTTCGATGCTATGACGAAGGAATCGGAGAAAAATAATATATTGTTATAACCACCTTGAATGGCCTCCCAAGATCATGGGATTCATTCATTTGAGGAATGTGTGCCAGAAGGAAGTGATTACCTTCAATAGACTCTAGGAAGAGCACACACAAGAAGAAGCTAAACTCATAATGAAAATGGGAGCAACTGAAGATCAAGCTCTCATGATCCAAAGAAGATCCCTCAAGCAATGAGTAATATGAAGGACTCAACTCTTGAAGAACCTCTTATCCATCTTAGAATTTGGATAAGAAATGATGTTGTTATGAATGAAGAAGATGATGAAGTTGAATGATCAAGAAGGAGTCTACCCACAAAATGAATAAAGATAAGTATTCAATTGTCATTTCATGATATTATTTGGTTATGAATTGTTTATATTCAGTTGATGTGTTATGCATGATAGAATGTTTGCATTAATGACAGTATACTACTAATATGCACATGATGGGTAAGTAGCCCATGGTGCTATACAAATCTCCATTTCTACTTATTTAGAATGAAACCTCTTTGCTGACATATTGGATTAGTGCACAATCTCAATAATTCCATGGTAGAGATGGAAGGCATCTAGAAAGTTTCCATGAGATATGGATGAATGTTGTATTGGATAAAATAGTTGCATGATTTAATATTTATGCATAAGAATTTTCCATTATGAATATGCCTTATGAAATGTTTCTAACCATACAACTAATGCATTTGAATTGTAGGAAAGATCGCGCACAATCACCTATAATAAAAGAAGGACGAGACTTGTTTTAAAGAACAAGTGATGACAGTTCAAGATTCACTCTAATAATAAAAAATGAAAAATGATGACTAGAATGCAATGTTGAAGACTTGAAGGGAAGTTCGTAGTATCTTCCATATGAATCTACAACATATAGCATGCAGTAGATGACAACATCATGCGATACAAGGAAAGATTCGTAGCATGAGGCTTCTCACAGAAAGAAGGAATAGACTACGAAGAGACATTTAAAGCCATTGGAAGTCAAGACACATGACATGGAGACTTATGTGTGAAAATTAAAGAAGGCCTTGTACAAGCTCAGAAGGAACCCATGGGATAACACCTACATGATGATATTGAAGATCACCTAGAGTGATGAAGATATTTACCTTTGCTACAAGGTTGAAGATGAAAGACTATAAAGGATGACAAGCTCACAAATAGGTACGAGAAGAAATTTTGAAAAAGTTCAAGATAGAGGATCTTGGTATCCAGTGACCCTAGATGGATACATAGAATATTAGCAGTAGAGGAATCTACTTTTCACTCCATTATAGAAAGTTTCAATACATAGAGTACAAAAGGAAGAGGGAGAATGATGCTCTGGTTCAGAGGGACTGACTGTAGAAGATCCTTGGGTTCAACATGATACAACAAGATGCAAAGTTTACTGATGTCTCTAGGATTTATTGAGAGTAAATCAGATTCCAAACTTTACTTCAAGGTTTAAGGAGAAAGACCAATGATCCTCCCATTATATGTCAATGACTTGTTCCTGATAGGAAAAGAGGAACTCATTAAAATTGCAAGAAGGAGACTTGCTACTGAGTTTGAGATGAAACACTTGGGTATGATGCACTACTTTCTAGGCATGGAGGTGTGGCAGAATGCAGATGGAATCTCCCTTGGATAAGGGAAGTATGCAGTAGAGATCCTGAAGAGCTTCGGGATGATGGACTGCAAGGCCATGACCACACCTATGGCATCAAACTTGAAGCTAGTGAGTAATGTTTCATCAGAGTCGGTTGATGGTATGATGTATCATTAGAAGATTGAATCATTGATGTTTCTGACGAATACAAGACCATATATTTTATTTGTTGTGAACACATTGAGCTTGTTCCTAACAGATCCAAGACATGTTCACTTGATTGTTGCAAAGCATGTGATGAGGTACCTGAAAGGTACAGTTGACTATGGGCTCAAATATGAAGAGAATCAGAAGATTAACCTGGAGGGTTATGTGGATTTGGATTGGGCAGGCATTTCCATTGATAGGAAGAGCACTTCAAGGTGTTGCTTCAATACGGGATCAGGTGTGATCTCTTGGTTTAGTAGGAAGCGGTCCTGCATGGCACTGAGTACAGCCGAAGAAGAGTATGTCGAAACTTGTTCAGCTAGTTGTGAGGTAGTGTGGCTAAGGAAGATACTATCTAATTTGTTTGATCTCCAGTTGGATGCTACTTATATATATTGCAACAACTAGAGCTGTGTAAAGTTGTCAGAGAACTTGGTGTTCCATGACAAGTCAAATCACATCGAGATACAATATCACTATATCAGGGATATGGTGCAGAGAGGAGCAGTGAAGCTCTAGTATGTTGCAACGGATGAGCAGATAGCTGATGTGTTGACCAAGCCATTAGCCAAAGTGAAGTTTGAGTACTTTATAAAGAAGCTTGGTTTTCATCAGAGTGAGGTTCCTCCCAAGGGGAAGTGCTGAGTCGGAAGAGCCTTTCTGACATGACAATAGGATTGGTTCCTCCCATGGTCAAATGTAAGTGCTGTGCCTTTCTGACATGGCAAGAGGATTGGTTCCTCCCATGGTCAGATGTAAGTATTGTGTCTTTCTAACATGGAAAGAGGATTGGTTCCCCCCATGGTCAGATGTAAGTGATGTGCCTTTTTGACATGGCGAGAGGATTGGTTCCTCCCATGGTAAGATGTAAGTGCTGTTCCTTTCTGACATGGCGAGAGGATTGGTTCCTCCCATGGTCAGATGTAAGTTCTGTGCCTTTCTGACATGGCGAGAGGATTGGTTCCTACCATGTTCAGATGTAAGTTATGTTCCTTTTTGACATGGCGAGAGGATTGGTTCCTCCCATGGTTAGATGTAAGTGTTGTTCCTTTTTGACATGGCGAGAGGATTGGTTCCTCCCATGGTAAGATGTAAGCGTTGTGCCTTTTTGACATGGAGAGAGGATTGGTTCCTCTCATGGTAAGATGTAAGCGTTGTGCCTTTCTGACATGGTGAGAGGATTGGTTCCTCCCATGGTCAGATGTAAGTGTTGTGCCTTTCTGACATGGTGAGAGGATTTGTTCCTCCCATGGTTAGATATAAGTGTTGAAGATGAGAAGACCTACGTGGAGGCTAGGCCTACATCCAGTAAGGCTGGCTCTGTAGAACTTCTTATGATGAGTAGATTTGAGAGATAGCACCAGTTGCCTGGGATAGCAGAAGCAGTGATGATGATGATACAATGATGAAGACTTGTGCTGATGAATTGTGTCAAGAGAATACCTTCATAGTTAAGAAGAAGTGTTGATGTATTTGTAACTTCAAAATGTATTCACTTGTATATCTTATATTTTATTTCATTGTACCTCGATGTTCCTCTGATCATGAGAATCATTAAGATAATAAATTCATGTAAAGTCATTGAGGTTAACCCTCCTTTGTAAGTCGAGGAAATAGTCCCCACAGTTGAGGGGTATTAGGGTTATTAGACTCTCCTAGTGAAATCGGCCCTGGTGAGTAATTGTCAAGTGGAAAACTAGTATAAATAGAGAGTGAGACTCTCTATTTGAAACACACACTCACTCAACTATAGCACATGAGTGAGAGAAGAGGAGCTCCAATGCGAAGAGAGAGAGAGAACAACTGTTGGAGATCATCTTTGTGTCTTTGGGTTTTACTTTTGCTATTGTTGCTCATTCTATCTTTGAGGAAGTTGCGGGGTTTTCTCCTTTATGGTTTCCCCAAGGAAAATTATTTGTGTCTCTTTTGATTATTGCTGTGCATGCTATTCTCTTAGATAAGATCTTAGATCATATTAATTAAATAATAAAAATTTAACAATTATACATGTTGTGAATTTGTTTTCATACCAGTTTTTACAGGAGACACAAGGAGTTTTGAAAATTAAACCTTTAAATGAAAAGTGGGTCCCTTTTTAGTTAATTACTCGTGAACACTTTATCCCATCCCTTCGTACCATTCAAAACTATATATTTAATGACTAAATATCCCCTTTAAAAATTTCTCTCATAATTTAAGTCCTTACTTGTTAGTAACCTTTTCTTTTTAAATAACAAAAAAGGAGTTTTAAGAGGTAGTTATCTAACTACTTCTTGAAGGGAAGGCTTAAAAGGATTTGAGTTCGGAAGAAAGAGGTTAATGATCCCTATGCTATGGTATGATGAGAGTATGTTCGATTGTTCAAGTTTTAAATTTTCAAGATTACACTATCTTTAATGTATCTAACATTTATGTGATAGCAAGAGTTATTGTTAAGTGATAGATTAGAGCCCTAGATGTAAAAGGTAATCTTACCTATTGATGGTTTATGTAAAGGGTTTTCTTGGATTTGATTAGTTAATCTGGTTGTAGAGAGTCATTCCATTTTTTAGGCATTTTTAATTTGTATTTATCACTTACACACTGTTCAAGTTGTTTTGGAAACACTAATAAGTTGTGAAAGACAATTTTCTATTCCAGATTTAGGGACAATCATCTTGAGTGTAATTTTTGAAGTAAATTAATAAAAAGTTCTCTTGGATTCCATATTTTCTTTTTTATTTTAAAATTTTAGAATGGTTTCAACTCTTGTTCCCATGTGAATAATGTTTCATTGTGCATTTTCAGTCCTAAATATAAATTTGTTGTTAATACTTTATAATAAGTTTTGATATGTATTTATTTTCTGTTGTATCTAGAATAAAGCACTAAAATATGCATAGCACAACTCCCCTAAGACAAACATGGAGGTGGAGAATTCTTTTGTTAATTTTCAGTTGGCTTTAAATTAGGGTGTTCATTCCCATTTCTTCATTGATTAGCCGCTTTCAAGTTTAAAATATTTGATCTGGAACGTGTTATTCGTAGCACCAACAAATTATTTATATTTATTCTGACATTACCTTTTATGTAGCATAGAGAGAATCATCATAACTCCCCCACACTGTGATGATCGATTTTTTATTGTAATTTAAATACAAGATGTAAACGTGTACCATTCCCTAGCAAGGAGCTCAAGGGCAAGGCGCCACCAGTGAGTGTTGAAACATTGTTGTGATGTTGTAGTTAAACCATGTGTTAACTAAAAACATGATGATGTCATGTATATAGTGTAAATTGCAAATTATTAATTATTGAAAATAGACCTAGAAGACTGAATGTGCAAGACAATTAAATAAGGGGAAACGATGTCCATTAAGAGAGGGGGAGGGGAAAGTGCAAACGGCAGTGAAGCCTTGAGAAACCTAGTAATGATGATTGAATGTCATCATTATTCCAGTGAGTGTGAGTTTTAACCTTCAAGGATTATTAGAATACATTATTTACATAAAGAAGTTAATGCATCATATCATCTTACAAGCGTAAAGTGATCTATTATGATTATTTATTATGATCCTATGACAATAAGAGAGTTAATTAATCTTATTTAGCTTACAAGTTTAGAGGGAAAGCATATAATTATTATTTTATTATTACTATGAGAAGATAAGGTTTCATATTCATTAATAGAAGTAAATGATTATTAATACATTAGAAAAGAATGATCTAATATATAGAAAAATTGTTTATATTTATATCCACTTATTGGTAGGTAAGCAAAGTTAATTTATAGGTTAATTGAATTATAAGAAAACAAATGGTTATTGAAAACGTGTTATTATTATGACGTGAGATGGTTAGGGTTTATTTTAGAAACTAAATCCCCATTATCTCTTACATGGAGGAGTGCATTGGAACAACTGGAGTGGGAAAGCTGACTCATCATAGCAATTAGGATTCCTCTTTGAGGGAGGAGGCTTGTTTTTAGGTTGGGAAGAGATAACTGGTGGGAGTCTCTTCTTGGGGATGAAAGAACAAACGACGAAGTGTAGTAATTGAGTGGGGAATCAATAAAGAGTCATGAATCCTCTATCCCCATTGGGTTTTGGTTACAAGATCACTCACATTGAAAGGAAGGGCTATGGATTCTATAATTTTGATACTTTGCATGAAAGAGGAAGGAGGCACCTTGGAAAAGAGACCGACTACATGGGAGTTTGGGGACATGGCTATTAACATGAAGGTATGTTGCGTTGAATGAAAGACCTTCTTATATGAAAGGGATATCGGAGCTCTCATTTTATGCTTTAGGTAATTATCTACTTTTGACACATTTTGAAAATGGAGGAGCGAACTCCATTTGAAAGGATGTCTCCATTCTAAGTTCCTCTTATATATTGTTCTTTTGTTTGTGTATGGATAGAGGAGTGGCCTCTATATAGAGGGACAACACCCCTTATTATCATTTTCTCTCTACCTATATTGTTGCTTATTGTCCAACGAGGAGGGCTGACCTCCATGAGGAGGGTTGACTTTGTCCTTATTTCCCTTGTATATTGTGTAAGTTAACTTTTTGGATGTTGTCAAAAGGGAGGAGAGGCCTTGAGAGGGAGGATCGAACCCAACCTTCTATAGATTATACATTAATTTGTTTTGTTTGTATATATTTTTTTTGGTGAAAGGGACAACCTTCTTGGAGGAGGGTCAATTTCCAATAATTCCTTATAAATTTCTCAGTGATAACACTAGTTGATAATAAAACTATTTCAACCATTTATTTTATGAAGTGGCCTAAATGGAAAAAACCATTTCTACCATTCTGAAATTGTTTAGGTTTTATATTATTTAGTCATATATATGTTGTGGAGAAAATAATGCTTCTTCTTTATAGAGATCCAATTCCAGAACTCTCATATGTTGATTATCATTAATGCACTCTGCAGATTCTAGAAGGAACTGATCTTGACTTATAAATATTTTACAGTCTTTGGGGATGAAAACCAACTGCATTTTGTCTATATGTATTGTTTTTCTAATATAATGTGGAGAGAGCCTATTCTGGTTATCATTAAAATTGTTTTTGAGGACATCCTCCTCATAGGATAAACCCCCCATGCCCCCCTCTCTCCCTTAGATTGGCTTGTAATTGTTTGATGAAAACAAAGTTAAGTGTTAGTAGGAAGGACCTAGAAGTATATAGTTGATTATTAAGAGTCAAACTATATATAGAATTGAACTCTATTGTTATTCCCGTGTGTGGATAAGAAAGTTGAGAGCTATAGTATCATCTTGGAGGAATCAATTTTGTGATAAATACCTTTTTAAGAAACCAAGTTTATTATTAATGATGTGATCATAAGATTTATGTTACTTGGTATCGATAAGTTAGTAACGAGTGGGAAATTAATAATAAATAATAAGAAGGTTATATGTAGATAATCCTTTATGTCTGTTAAACAATATCAGTTTCTTACAAAGCCTTCTAAGGATTGTGTACATAGCATTAAAGTCATATAGAGGAATCCCATAGAAGATTTCATTAACCTATGTCATAGCGGATACCGTTCCTAGCTCAAGGGTGGCCTCTCAGCTGAAATATTATAGGATGGACAAAGTGTCTATGGTTGGGTGGAACGTTGAACCCACACATTCAACTACCTAGGAGTTTTTCTTAACACGAGTTTATATTATTTAGGCATATATATGTTGTGGAGAAAAGAATGCTTCTTATTTATAGAGATCAAACTTCGGAATTCTCTATGGATTCTAGAAGGAACTGATCTTGACTTATAAATATTTTTACATTCTTTGAGGATGAAAAACAACTGCATTTTTTCAATATGTATTGTTTTTCTAATAAAATGTGGATAAATCCAAATATGGTTATCATTAAAATTGTTTTTGAGGACATCCTACTTAGAGGATCGACCCCCCCTCTCTCCCTTCGATTGGCTTGTAATTATTTGATGAAAAACAAGTTGAGTGTTTGGCTTGTAATTATTTGATGAAAAACAAGTTAAGTGTTAGTAGGAAGGACCGAGAAGTATTATATTAGTTGATTAATAAGAGTCAAATCTATATAGAAAAATGAACTCTATTGCTATTCCAGTGTGTGGATAAGAAATCCAAGAGCTATAATAACAACTAGAGGAATCAATTTTGTGATAAAGACCTTTTTAAGAAACCAAGTTTATTTTTAATGATGTGATCATAAGATTGTTGTTACTCGGTATTAGTAATTTAGTAATGACGGGTCAATTCATAATAAATAATAAGAAGGCTATATGTAGATAAACCTTTGTGTTTGTTAAACAATCTCAGTTCCTTGCAAAGCCTTATAAGGGTTGTGGACATAGCATTTAAGTCATATGGAGGAATCATGGAGAATATTTCGTTAACCTATGTCTTAGTGGATACCTTTCCTGGCTCAAGGGTGGCCTCTTAGCTGAAATATTATAGGTTGGACAGAGTGCCTATGGTTGGGTGGAAAGTTGCACCCGCACATTTAGTCACCCAAGGGTTTTTGTTTAACACAAGTATTTGTCATTATCGTTTGTTTAGAAAATGTTATATTCATTTATGATGTTGAAATGATTAGTCAGTGGATAGTACAATATGTTGAAATGATTAACTAGTGGATATAAAATATGTTAAAATGATTAACTAGTGGATATTTGATAATAGAACCAAGATAAACAATTTAAGTTATTTTGAGATTGAGTAAATATTCTTCATCTCTTATGAGCATTGTCTATAAACCCCTCCAAATGCAAATCACTTCCTCCACAAGCAATGGGAAACTCCTCCATAGTACAACAAATCAACCTTTTGGGGGTGGTTTTGCTAAACACCCCCAAGTATTTTTAGGTCTTTTGGCACGGTTCTTAATTCCCCCCTCCCCCCAAAAAAATTCAAATTCTTAAGAATTTTTTTTTTAGGGAGGGGGTGGTGAAACCCCCCATAAAAATGGTCTTAACCCCCAAGAAAGGCACGAGAATTGGGCTATTTTTGGGTGGTTCCTTTAAAGCTAGACCAAAAAGTTCAATTCTGAATTTTTTTTTGGAGGGGGGGCAGTTTGAAATACCCCACTAAAGGTCATTACTCTTTTATGTTTCTATTAATTAATGAATATTAATTAATAATGTGTGGTTGTAATGCTTAACAATCATGGTATTGAAGAGATTTAAAATTAAGCAAAGAACCATGCTAAGAGATAGTATAGAAGAGATTTAAAAGAAAGTAAAGAACCATGTGAAGAGATGGTTACTTTCATGAGGTATGTATATTCTGTTGTTATAATTCAATAGTTACAAATAAAATGAATTCAATACATAGTATTTTTTACATGTCAGAAAGAATACACATAAAGGCAAACTGTTATATTTTCATACGCATAAAGGCAAACTGTTGTATTTTCATAGAATTAATATGTAAGTAAATGGAGTTATGGCATTTAGTAATTATCGCATACTTGTAATAGTTTCAGCACTAATGTCCCCTTACATTGTTTATAATAGTATGTGTACATTCTTTATAGTGGTATGTTTGGTTAATTAAACCTTTATCCTTTTTTTACATTGTTTAAAATAGTATGTGTACATTCTTTATAGTAGTATGTTTGGTTAATTAAACCTTTAGCCTTTAAAGAAAAGGATTTAGATTGAAGTAAATTTTTAGGAATGACATGGGTTATGTATTATTAGTTATTTTTTTCATACTCACATTTAAAATGCTCTTAACATATTTGTTGTACATATAAAAGGTTATTGCACATGTACGCATGATGTGACCTCAACATTTTTGAATAGTTATGTTATTAATTGAATGTTTATGGTATGTTATTAGTTTTATGACTAATGCCAAGTTGATGTATAAGTGTTAGTATTCTAATGAAAATGTTATCTTACTTTGTTTAAAGATAATGAGAAATAATTTATATCTCGTACCCCAAATGTAATATTGAGGATAATGGGCTACAAATGGTACTAGAGTAGAGTGACAACACTAAGGCCAGTTGGACCCATGAGTAGAGTGGCAACACTAGGGTTAATTGGACCCATGTGCATACTACTAATTTGTGTATTTTATGAACCATTGGCTATTTAGATGCATGGTTGCTTGCACAATTGCTTACTTTATTATGCATTCCTATTGAAAAGTGTGTGAAATGCATAAAGGTTTCATAACTGATTAAGAAATTTTGTAGGACATGAACACATATAAGAATGATGTTCATATGCTATGTAAAGTGTTTTTAATGAAGATTGAATTTAACATCTTTTTATATACTTATTTTTTGTTATTTAAGTCACACCATTTAGAAATAGAAGTCGGTATGGTCCAATTTCAAGAAGAGACACGCTCATATATTCAGTATGAACAAATTACATATTATGAATGATTATAATATAAAATGGAAGCCTTAGGGTATTGGTTTAAAATGGACTTGCAATAAATGCAGTTAATGAAGTAATGATTAGGGAAGTTTGATTTCCTTTACCTTGATATAGTTACAAGTGAACTTTATAGTAATGGTTATTCAATTTTAGTTATCATTTCTAATGTTATGTGGAACTGTAGTAGGCTTAAGCACTAAGAAATGAATATGACTATACTCATGACTTAGTAAGATGTCGTTATAATTTAATCATAGGATGATTATTGTAATATAATACACACCTATTCACTTACATATGTAGAGGCTTGTATGGCCAATACATAATGGTAAGTTGAATAAAAATTTAAGTTAGTAATTGACATGCTTATCTTCTTGTATGTGTTAGAAGAAGAGGTTATGATAACACAAAAGAAGGTATGAGTTGAAGTAAAATTGATTGCATTTTTGTTAAAGAAATTATGTAGGCATTCATGGTTGCATGGATATAATCATGAGTTTTTAAACATTAGGAAATACATATATAAATAAATACATTCAAGTCATTGGTGAGATGTAGGATGAAACAATAGGTGTAATGTATTAGGCATGCTTACGCAAATAGATGTTTGTGATATTTTATGGTCAACGCTTGTTGCTAAATTTGAACATGGATGTGCTTGTCCTCATGTGGTGTGTTGGAGGAAGGGAAAACACAAAAACCTGGCCTTATGCCCACGTAAGCAATAGCGGCCACAACACTACAGGTACGAGTTCAAATCCAATTCATTGCAATTATACTAAAGAAGTGAAGTACATATTAATTTTGTCCATGATATCTTATGTTATTGAATGCACCATGTGAATGATGATCAATAGGATTCTATGATGTAGTTAACTCAAAGGTAGCGATTAATTTTATCATGCAATCAGTAGAATTATGTTAAATATGAAGTAATGACAAATGCACAAAAAATGTACGCAAGTTTAGGAAAACTAACACATGTGTTTAATTACACTAAGATAGTGCACATTGATACATTTGATTGCATCACGATTATGCGTAGTGAAATGATTTATTACATAGATATTGTGAATAATGATATGTTTTGTTGTGAGAAGATTCTCCATAACTAAATTTTGCATAACGATGATGTTTTATTGTGTCAAGGTATACATGCTATTATATTTTAATTTTCACTGCAAATTATTTTCAAATTGATTATAATGCCAATAAATTCTTGCAAGTAATGGTGAATGTAGTTTGTAAGTGTAAATGACTAAATGAAACCTTATAAAAAAGGAGGTAAATATAATAGAGTGTGATGGTAAGACTCCTTGGTGGAATGAGGTAACTTATACAATGATTGTTTAAAAAAAAGATAGCTAGATGCTACTAAAAGTTCTTAATAATGTATTAAAACAATTAGTAATATAGTGCATCTAGAGGAATGTAATATAGACAACTTGTCTATGCTAAGCATATGGTCTAGAAAGGATGATAAGATTAAATTAGAAAAAAAATGAATTTTTTGTTGAAATGACCTACATACAAGATGCTAGTAGTACATAAAATATGAAATTAATAAATATTGCACAAACTTCTGACATGCGATGTTTAGAAATTCTGATGTTGAGTATTTGTTCTATAAAAAGGAATGAGATGAATAAACATGTAAGGGATTGATATGCATAGTGCAAATACTAGTTGTGTCGAAATGCATATGTATGAAATATAATGCTTAGAATGTTTCAATTATGAAATGTAATCCTGAAATTGAATAGTCCAAGAACGATGCACATAGTAGTGATGCAGTTGGAAAGGCGAGCCTATAGTTTCCTGCAATGGAAAGATGGGTGAATTGATAGACATATGTAATCCATTTCTTTTGAAAAAAGATTAATTATATGTTATTGTGACTAATAATTTTTTAAGCAATTGCAGGTAATAGAGACCTAGTTATGGAAGTTCTAATCAAACCACGACTAAGGATAGACTGCATACTTATAAAGCCTACAATGAGACTAAGGGTGAATAATGAACTTAATATGATATTGTTAACATAATAAAACTCTGTCACCTACTAACACAAGTAGGAGGGGAGGCACCCTGCCTAACAAATGAATCTAATAAAATAATCTAAATGTAGACAAGGTGTAGTGAGAGGAAAATTCCTCAAGTCATGGGCAGGTCAAACCAGATTCCTATTGAGCACTCAGTGGCCATGCAACCATAAATGTGGATCGTGTGGTGTGGTTTATATTTTATATAGGATCCAAGGAGATCAGTAAAGTAGTTCTGTTGAGTACTATACAATAAAAGTTAAAAATTTAAAAAATAAAAATAAAGCTTCCCCTTAAGGTGCTCATTGTTGAAGGATGAGGCACAGTTTGTAAATTTTTCTATAAATAAAATGAGGTGGATTCAACGAGAATTTGTGGTTCCTTATAGAGGTGACCCTCTTGAATGGAATATGATAAACACTTCTAGAAGTATGCATATCATGAGGATACTTGTATGAGGGTTGGTAACGCCAATAAGATATGACCCTCGTGTGTGTGTTAAAAGTCACATAACTTTTGGGAGAAGTTGAGAATGCCTATGTGAAAATTGTAAGTGTATTTTGGAATAAGTACTGCCATACAAGAAGTATCGGTTTGAATATTCTTTATAGAAAATTTATGTGTCATGGAAAGGAATGCATTGATATTCCATCTTTAATTATGATTCATGCTTATAATATGCATATGATTAATTATAATGTCAAGTATTGCAGTTGCAATGAAGAATGAAGTGAATGCATTGTTAGGTTGTAATACCTTGGGGTTGTTCACCCAAAGAGAATTATTATGTTATATATGACAAGATAAAGCTTTGTGACTAAATATAAACTCTAAGGAGTTTCTATGAGAAGGAAGAGATGAAATGATCAAAAGGAAAATTGTTACTTAAGTTTATATTGTCTTCCTCTTTATTTTAAATAATCATTCTTATGTGTATATCTTATGTTGGGGTTCTAGAAAAACCTTGCATTGTTTGATGTCGAGAAGAGATGTGAGGGGATGCAAAGAATCTTGAAGACCTCCAAAAGAGATGTTAAATGTGTGAATGTCTCGAAAGGCCAACAAGGATAACTGGAATTGGCAAAGAATTGGTAATTTGTATAAGAAATTAGAAGTTGAAAATAATGTTTAAAAGGATAAGAACATTGAGGACAATGTTATTTTAAGGGGGAGATGATGTAATATCCCTCATGACCCCTATTTTGTTGTTCATGAAATAGTAGATGTAAACATGTACAAGTTCCTTGCGAGGAGCTCAAGGCCAACGCCCCGCTAGTGAACATTATAGCATTGTTGTCATGTTGTAGTTAAACCATGTGTTAGCTAAAAACATGGTGATGCCATCTGTATAGTGTAAATTTCACTACACCATATATGTAGTTTTTAAGACTCCCTTTTCTATTACTATGGGATATATTGTTATGATAGCTCATACTACAAGAGCAATTTTAAAAAATAGTTCTC
Source organism: Pseudotsuga menziesii (assembly GCA_001517045.1). Classification (NCBI taxonomy): domain Eukaryota; kingdom Viridiplantae; phylum Streptophyta; class Pinopsida; order Pinales; family Pinaceae; genus Pseudotsuga; species Pseudotsuga menziesii. The sequence goes on along the minus strand of LPNX011220466.1, from coordinate 352,688 downwards.
CAAATGAAATATCAAGTTGTTTGGATGGCCATAACCCATTTTAATATAAATTCTTACCCATTTTAATTTAAAAAACAATGATGTTTTTTTGGTTAAACAAACAAATCAAGTTATTACAATATGTTCTTAACCCTTTTTTTCCATGAAGTAATTCCTCCATAGTGGTAGTATGTCATTTTTTGCAACAAGTTCCAACCATGTGTGGCATAATTTGTCTCATTCCTTTTCAACTCTTGCAACCCATAACATATTATGACAATTTTGCATGAGAACTCGACCAATCTCCTCAATGCACCCATTAGTATACACCACAATTTTTATCAAGGTCAACAAATTTAATAAATGGTATACTAGTAAGGACTTTCTTTGACACCTATTTTTTTTCCTCACAACGCCTTGACCATTCAAATCTCTTTCCTATTTTTTTTTAAAGTAGTGACTAGATAAACAATTCTCAGAAATACTTATATGAATCTTTGATGATATCCAACCAAGACTCATAAATTATCTTACACTGGCACCTTTCTTAAAGTGGGATAATTTATTGTGGCTTCAATATTTTTGGGTACATTCATCTTTCCTCTTAAAAGATAATGTGTCTGAGGTAATGGATTTGTTCATCATAAAATTCACATTTTCTTATCTTGCCATATAACTTGAGTTTTATCAACTCTTGCAAATCCAATCGCATGTGGTTCTCATGTTTCTCTTTGAGTAAAGTATAAATTAATATATAATCTAAGAAAACTATAATTTTTTTTTATCAAAGTACTTACTAGAGGCATTATTAACGAGGCACATGAATGTTGTTGGTGAATATACCAAACTAAATGTCTATAATACAAATTCATATTATCCATATATTGTAATTATGTTCCTTCTTGATTATAAGTTTGTTATGACCTAAGGGGGGCCCATATATGTTCCCCTTGGGTCATAACAAAGTTGGTGTAGCCTAATCTCAAATTAATTTTTGAAAATACCTTTGCTTAATAATTTTAATTGAAACTTTAAAGATTGTGTACATAAGATATTTTGTTTATAATGTTATTGTTTCAATTGTTAATCATTCATCACTAAGTTAGTTGAGAGTCGTATTAAAATGGGTTGCTTCCTTACTTATACTCATTCGTATAATATCCAGAGTTGGAAGGTCTGAAGGAGATCATCTATGATCTCTAGGGACAAGTGAAAATGAACTTTGAATGAGATCTTAGGGAAGCAACAAACAATCAAGTTGAAGCTTTAGAAATCTATCAAGGGATCAATATTCTATACACAAATCGAATTAGAGACTAGGTAGTTGTTGAAGACTAATCTCTCATAATAAGGAATATGAGGAAGTCATCCATCTAAACCGATTTCTTTTTGGAAAGGATACATCAAGAATCAAGAAGGTTTGTATCGATAAAATATTTTCATGTTCTAAGGGCTCTAAATCACAATGTGGATGGTTTGGCCAATGCATACTTTCACTTGAAAGTAGGATAATTAAGAACAAAAGGTGGGACTTATTTTACATCAATTCCATAGTTCATTATACAATGAATAATTACAAGCTATACATTCCAAGTGGAGATATACTATCTAAGAATCCATGCAAATCCAAGAGGAGGATCAGAGTATGTGGAAATGATAGTATTTCATTCCCTTGTCTCTCATAGTATTCTCACACATGTATTCAATGAAAGAAAAGTAGGTTAAGATGTTATCCAAATTATTCATGGAATTTGAAGGTGGGAAATTTTTATTGAAATATTTGATTAGAAATCTAAGTTTACTAATGTAGGTTGAAAATCCCTCTCTTTTAGATTCATGGATCGAACTTCAAGGGCTAGAATTCAATATACAATCTAGGCAATATGTAATTTAATGGTTGGCATGGAACTGTGAGTATTGGGAGTACTCACTATTCCATAAGGAGGAAATATGAAAGAGATTTGATGAACATGTGTTGGGCCCCATCGGTTCCCTAGTGAGGGTTGAGGTCAGCTGGTAGAGTTCTTAGAGGAGAAGCACATAACTCTGATATGTCCACCTTTAGGGGTGGAGGAGGAAGGGTTTTAAAATACCCTAGAAGAGAAGAATCTTGGATGATTCCAAAAATGACACTCATGAATGAGGGAATGGAAAGACTTCCAAAGTTACTGTAAAATATAGGTAAGAAATTATTCAGACAAGTCACCCACTTTGAATCATAGTAATTCAATTGATCAAGATTTACAATATTCCCTTCACGGGGAAACATCATAACTCTGAACACTGTGGATGCAAATGATTCCATAGTATCAATGTAGCTACACCCAAAGAGGAGGTTGTAATATAATTGAGCATTCACAACCTTGATGTTAATTAAGACTGTTTTCCTAGCCAACTAGATGTGGATGTTTTGTAGAATACCTTGCAATTGAGAAATACAACCATTATATAGTGCAATGTCATAAGGGGCAACATAAGTTCAGGGGTTTCTAACTTCTACCCAACGTGGGTGTTGGGACGAATTAATGTCATTTTAATTCCATTGTAGTATTTGCCTAGCCATTTAATTTGTCAATCCAAGGTTCGTAGGCTTACGAAGCACCTGCAAAGTATATGCAAGATTGAAGTGAAATTAAGCTAATCTAACCCCCCGTGAAACTAAGACTAATCTAATCTAACCCCCTTAAACTGAAACAATCAATTGCTGATCTAATGCTGGAAGATGAAACACACAGCTGAAAGTAAATTGCATAAAAGAAAGACAACATATGAAGAGTAACAAGATAACACATGTGAGCTCACATTAACCATAAAGCAATCTTAAATTACATCACAAGAATCAATCATAAATTATGAAAGCATCAAACCAAGATTATGAACAAAAGCCAAGCATTCCCTTCTCCATATTACAAAGTCAAGACTAACTTCTACAATATACTATTCTCTAAGATAATCTAAGATCTAAAATATTCTAAGATAATATCCCCTTTAATAATTATTATGAAATGAAGAGAGAGCACTCTCTTTTATACATGAAGGAAATAACCATCTCATAATGAGAGATCCACTATTCACTCAACCACTCAACTACTTTCCTATTATTACAAGATATGAACCCTTCAAATACTCCACATATCTTTCACAAATTCTCCACATGTCTCTCAACCAAATCTCCATGATCTTCTCCTTAGAATATTCTTTGCATAACTATCTCCTTGAAATGATGGAGGAGATATATGTGAATTCTTTTCTTTGAATTAATCCTTCACATATTCCTACACATTACAAAGCTCATCCATACTTTGAGATATTAGTGAAAAACATGTTAATTTTCTAATATTTAATCATAAATTCACTTATAATACTAAAAATAAATAAAGTGGAAATAATAAGGTGAAACCCACATATATGTATAGAAATGGTATGATAAAAGGTTAATGGGATGATGAAATGTGAGGAATAGAGGAAGATAAAGTGGATTAAAAATGGACATTTCTGCATCCCAACATACTCCCCAACTGAACTTGTTCCATGTCCTCATGCAACCGTGTATGGCTCTTCTTAAGAACTTTTGACATCTACACTTTGGCTTTGGTTGATGATGTCTTTTTAACAATGAATATTTCTGGAGTGTGAAATACATGAGTAACAACTGGCATTTCCTTATGGTTGGTTCTTGTGTGACAACCATGAATATAAAAAATGTTGGTTCTTGTGTGACAACCATGAATGCAAAGAATGTTGGTTCTTGTGTTAACAACATTCATTTCATAATGTGAAATGCATGAGTAACAGCTGGCATTTTCCTTATGGTTGGTTCTTGTGTGACAAACATGAATGTAAAGAATGTTGGTTCTTGTGTTAACAACATTCATTTCATCATCTGTTTTCTAGCTGCATAATAATTTAACCAGACACTCACTGAAAATGATAAGCTATTAATGTGTATAGAAAGCATCATTGTGCATAAGAAATCCATTTCTTTATGAATCATTCCAATATGTATATCAATGTGTATGAATAAAAGTGCAATAGAGGATTTGTCGGAAAATAAATGCTCGTAAATGAGATGAAAAATGGGTGATGGTGGTGAAAAGAATGGAAT
>LPNX011220466.1:330596-348407 GCA_001517045.1 Pseudotsuga menziesii | reverse complement strand
TTCAGGCTAAAAGCTATCGCAAGGTTCTAGTTTTTGGAGACTCCAAGCATGTCATCTCCAAATTGATTAATGGATACCCCTCGGGAGAAATTAAATGTCGTTGCCTGTATAACAAAGTAAAAACTCTCATGCATCACTCCTTTGAGCCCTTGCATGTCCTCCGGATAAACAATAGTGCAGCTGACGCTATGGCCAATATCGGGGCTTCCCTCCCGCAAGGTGTTTATAAACAAGATGCCCCCCCCCTCTCACAAATTCATCCCGTAATGAAGCAGAAGATCTCCCCATGGCTCAATCTTATTATTGAATTTTGGATTGCCCCTTTGTTAAGTTTGGGCAGGCATAGTCTCATGGATTTATCCTTGGTTTTTTTGGGTGTGGTCTCACCCTTATCCTTTTTCTCCCTTCTCCCTTCGATCTTTGCCCCCCCTACCTTCTCATCCATCCTCTACCCTTGTCCTTCGCCGGCTCCCTGCATTTAACGCCCAGTCCTACCCTCCCCGCCGCGTGGCTCCCTCCTCGATCCTCCCTCCTTCCGGTTGCTCCCGTTTTAATGGTTTCAAGGATTTGGGTAAATGGCATTTACCCCTCGCACGTTTGGTGTCCTACTTATCTTTTCCCTCTGCTTCTCCCTGATTCCAGAATGCCGCTTCAGAACTCCTTATTAGAAATCTTCGATTCTCATGAGATTCAGCGATTTTTGGGGCAGGTTGCCTTGGGTGTTAGCGAAGGGTGGCTTCAGGGCCTCCCGTGGTAGGTTCTACCTCTCTCGCGTTCGGTGATAAAAGAGTTGCTTGTCATAGAAGCTCTCTCTTCCGGTGCAGGAATAAACCATACAGTGTTTGGGGTTGCAGATCAAAGCGCTTCAGGGAGAAATCGGGTCTTGGACTCCGGACAGAGCTGGGTGGTTGGCGCCGTGGGTTTGCAGGATTCATTACAGCTAGGTAAAGCCTCTCTGTTTAAAGAATTTGTGGTGCTCAGTTCCTTTTTTCCCTCCGTTGATTTCCATAGCAGAACTCCTGGCAATTCTGCCAGCATCCCTCCCAATCTATTTGCTCGCTTGACCATTTCGACTGAGGCCTCTAGAATGGCTCAAGGAGGAGATTGGGTGGATATTAAGAAGAATTTACACAGACTCTATGAACTTTTGGCCATCAATGTTGTGGACACCAAAGAAATGAGCGAGGAGATAAAGAAAATGGATGACACTGTTAGCTATACTTCCCAGCAAGTAAGCAACAACGACGCTCGCATAGATGACATCGAGAGTAGCCTTCGGGAAATACATGGGAAAGTGGACAGGATTCAAGAGGATCTTCAGAGGTTCATTGAAATGCATCAGAACAGCAGAATTAATGGTGAAATCAACGACGAAGTAGCAGAAGCTGTTCTCCCCATGGAGGAGGAATCGGTGGCCCAGCCTAGAAACAATAGAAGCATTCAGTAACCTGTCTCCTCTAGTTATGTCTAAATGCATTTTTGTCTCCGTTTATGTCAACAGTTTGTAAGGGTTTATCCCACTAGCATTTTTAGAAGTTTTGAACAGTTAGTATGCAGGGTTTTTTGGACAGTCCCATGGTTAGTTCTCCTTGGAAGTTTTTTTGTTGTCCATAAACTATTGAAGCTATCTTTCCTGTAACAAATGGCTGTGCGCAGCCCCTTTTATATATACCTGTTTTTAGTTTCTGTTAAAAAAAAAAAAAAAATGCTGCTGCGATTGTAACTGCTGGAACTACTGTAATGTGAAGTGGAGGAATCTGAACTGCTGCTGATAAATAATGGAAAATGTGGAAGGCAGAAAGTGGAACTGTGGTATACTCATAGATCTGAAGTCATGTTTCTGCAACTGCTGATGGAGTCATGAAAAATAATGTATAGTCTTCACCTGCTACAAAACCCAATGATACAATTCTAGTCATGCGAATAAATGTGTCGAGGTCGAGCATGAAGAGAAATCATTGGATTATCGTCCATTGATGAATGCCGTTAACCAATGCTAGGCAACTCACCAGTGATGTCAATGAGTGCTAAGGTACCCAAGTACATCTTGTGAAGTGCGAATAGATTTGCTGATGTCGAGCCACTTGCAAGATCTGACGATCAAGAGACATTGATGAATTCCCATGATTGTCAGCAAGAGAACTTGCCATTAAGGCATGCAAGCCTCCAGGTACTCAATAATGAACTCTAGTCTATATCCTAGATAAGGTGCTGAGGTCGATGGGAAAGGACTTGTTGAAAGGTGGGCCTTAAGGAATCCCACATTAGTCAACGCGAGTTGGTATAAAAAGATTGGTAGGACTATCAGTGAAAATATCTCAGAGTCAAACAATGGATATGGCAAGGCTATGTAGTCATGGAAAGGGAGCTAGTTTTATTCAGAAGACAAACTGGAATGGAAAAATGAACTAAAAAAAAGATAAAGGGATGTATGCAACTCAGAAATATAGGCATGTGTGAATTCATGACAGATAAAGCGATGGAAAGTGGACTTCAAGACATGGATGATGAAGGTGCTCTGAAGGAAAAATATGGATAAACAATCATGACGCAAGTTTATGGATGGTTTCTGTGTAAAAACCAATGTTATGATGTTTATGAGAAAACATCATGAGTAACATCTCCTTCAGGCTGTCTTTCAAAGCGTGTTTCTCAAAAAATTTGTGTTTCTTTGAAAAATCACTTCAGCAACAAAATGCGACTGTCTCTAAAACTTGAAAAAACAACAACTTTAGTACAAAATCCTGCATGAAAACTTATTAGTGAATATGTATTGAATATATTTCTCCCTCTCCAACTGATCTAGTTGCATATCCTCATGCAACCTAGCATAAAAATTGTGAAAAGTTCATAAAAGAAAACATATCATGCAGAAAGAAGTACATAAGCTGCAAAGAAAATTACCTCTTTCTCGTGCTGGTTTCATTTGCGATTATTGTCAAAGTGACTTTAAGAAATTTTTTTTTCCCAAGCAAGTAACTACCATTTTAATGCATCTCCACAGCAAAAATTAGACAAACCCACATCACGGATTTCGAGAAAAATGCAAATTGGTTGTAGGTGATTATGGCCATTTTCTCAAAAATCATACATTGTATTGGGATGAAAATGTTCAATCTTGTGCATCTTGGTATTATACACTTCCTGTCCAAACATCATGAGAATCCAACTTACTAATTGAAAGATATGCCCATTTCAATTTCTGCACTTTTGTAGATGAACATGAATAAAAATGTGTTGCAGCTGAACTTCCTGAACCAATATTTCACAAAATACAAACTGGTTTGGGCTGAAATTTTGTAATAAATTAACTACCATTATAATGCATCTCCACACCAAATATTAGATAAACTCACATCACGAATTTTGAGAAAAATACGAATTGGCTGTAGGTGATGATGGTCATTTTCTTGAAAACCGTGCACCGGTCTGAGCTGAAACTTGCCATGGTTTTTCTTCATTATGTTATTCATTCCCTGTCCAAATTTCAGGAAAAAACAGCTCACTTTTTTCAATATATCCTTAAATCAAATTCTGCACTTTTGCCAACGACGCTAAAATGTTGGGCTGGCGTGGACTACCTGACAGTGTTTTGGTAATAACTTGTTTGTTTCAAACCCAATTTGAATGATTCAAAAGAAAAAAGAAAGTGGATTCATAGGGATAATTCCAGTAGAAATAGGTTTTAAAAATTCTATGGTATGGTATGTCATATAATCTGAATAATAGCCTGCATCCTAATGTTGTTTGTGAGTTTCAGCCAAGACCAACGGTCACTATTTTGAGTACAATTTTTTCGTTAAAAGATGGATTGATGTGTTTCCAATTGGAGATGAAAATATATTCATCTAGGTATCTCAAATAGAAACAGGATTTGAATACAAGAAGAATTGATGGGTCAAATATTCCAATGAACAGCTGAGAAAACAGATTTTTTAGAGTGCAGATTTAGGATAGGTAGTCAGTATTTTGGGCATATCTTCTTCGTACGATATCGAAATAAAATGATTCAAAATGTGTTGTAAACTATATTTATAGGAGAGTATGCAGTAGAAATATGTTTTAAAATTCATCCATTAGGTCTCCCAAAACGTGACTGTCCCAACTATGTTCTTGAGCTGCCTAATCCACCCCCAGTCAGGATTTTGACCATATCTTTTTCGTTTTAGAACCAAATTGAAGAATTCAAATTGGATTGGAAACTATAATTAAAGGTATACTTTGGATAGAAACAGGTTTTAAAACTAAGCCCTTATGGTCCCTAAAAATAGGACTATCCCAACTGTGTTTTAGCGAATTTTAACAAGCCAAAATGTCAAAAAAATGCAATAGATGTGCATTGTTTAAGCTTCTTTTCAGCATTATAATTTCAACGTTTGTTCAACTTTTAAAAATTAAATTTCATACTATTTTTATTGAACAATTGAAAAAGGTTTTAGCAAATGGAGATAATGAATTGCAAAATAAAGATGAAATCAATTAAGCATGTTGCAAAACATTAATTATTCATTCCTGAAAATTTTAGAAAACATCCTACTTTCTGATCCTTGCGATCGCACGAAGCGCGGAGGAGAGCATACTTATTTTAGGTGAAAGCAAAGACTAGAAATAAAATCCTACCTACTCTATGCTAATTGGGAATTAGAAAACAGTTACGTGTAATCAAATAGCCAGTGTAGCCATACACGCAACAATAATAGGAATATATCATCTTTCAATCCCATGAATGAACAATGGCAATATACAAAGATGAACGAATTTAATTGTTGTGGCTGTGATCTAACTAAATAAAAAGAAAAACTAAATTGTTCTAATCTCATTCTCGCTTGAAACCATCGTTCGATAGGGCTTTCGTAGGCATAGTTTTCACTCCTCAGATCATGCTGCAACTCCTCATGGTCCTCATCGATCTCCTATTCGTCTTCATTGATATCTTGTTCAAATACTTGTTCGCCTTCACATGCGCAGGAGTTTTCAGATGATGAGTCCTCGTTTGATTCTGGAGGAGTAGTTAAATCTCTTATTGCTGCGAAGACCTCATCTTCCTGGGAAGAGGAAAATCCAACTTTTGCCAAGGCATGAATGAGTAGTTCCAGACTTATACTCATTGTTAAACCATGTTGAAAAAGGGATTCTTACAGCACCCAAAACTGAAATTTGAAAATCTTAAATAAAAACAAACCATTTATCTAAAAAAAAAAAACTCTAAAAAATAAACAACTCTTCACAGTTGCGGAAATTAAACACTCTTGCAAAAATTGAAATTTACACTACCACACTTGCATGTATTGAAATCTACACTACCACTCTTGCATGTATTGAAATCTACACTACCACACTTGCAGGAATTGAAATCTACGCTACCACACTTGCAGGAATCGAAATCTACACTACCACACTTGCAAGAATTGAAATCTACACTTCAATCCATCGTGCTTCCCCGGCAACGGCGCCAAAATGTTGGGCCGAATTAATGTCGTTTTAATTCCGTTGTAGTATTTTCCCAGCCATTTAATTTTTCAATTCGAGGTTCGTAGGCTTATGAAGCACTTGCAAAGTATATGCAATATTGAAGTGAAATTAAGCTAATCTAACCCCCCGTGAAACTAAGACTAATCTAATCTAACTCCCTTAAACTGAAACAAGCAATTGCTGATCTAATGCTGGAAGATGAAACACAAAGCTGAAAGTAAATTGCATAAAAGAAAGACAACATATGAAGAGCAACAAGACAACACATATGAGCTCACATTAACCATAAAGCAATCTTAAATTACATCACAAGAATCAATCATAAATTATGAAAGCATCAAACCAAGATTATGAACAAAAGCTAAGAATTCCCTTCTCCATATTACAAAGTCAAGACTAACTTCTAAAATCTACTATTCTCTAAGATAATCTAAGATCTAAAATATTCTAAGATAATATCCCCTTTAATAATTATTATGAAATGAAGAGAGAGCACTCTCTTTTATACATGAAGGAAATAACCATCTCATAATGAGAGATCCACTATTCACTCAACCACTCAACTACTTTCCTATTATTACAAGCTATGATTCCTTCAAATCCTCCACATATCTTTCACAAATTCTCCACATGTCTTTCAACCAAATCTCCATGATCTTCTCATTAGAATATTATTTGCATAACTATCTCCTTGAAATGATGGAGGAGATATACGTGAATTCTTTTCTTTGAATTAATCCTTCACATATTCCTACACATTACAAAGTTCATCCATACTTTGAGATATTAGTGAAAAACATGTTAATTTTCTAATATTTAATCATAAATTCACTTATAATACTAAAAATAAATAAAGTGGAAATAATAAGGTGAAACCCACATATATGTATGGAAATGGTATGATAAAAGGTTAATGGGACGATGAAATGTGAGGAATAGAGGAAGATAAAGTGGATGAAAAATGGACATTTCTGCGTCCCAACAATGGGCGGACATGACGCAGGTGGAGGCACATTCGTCGATAATGCAATGATAAATAACCAAGTTCTTGATTGTTACTGGAATATGAAAATCTACTGAAAAGGGAATCCAAGGTTCCACTTGATAGAGATCAAATGCCATTAGATGAGCATCATAAGGATCAATTTAACCTAAGGAAGATAATAGTGCTTTGCATTATGTAGGATGGTTCTGAAGAACCTCTAGCATTGACATGGAAGTAAGTGATTGTGCCAAGACATCCACAATGATATAGTTAAGAGCATCATGATCATTGGGATAATTTGCTACATTAATCAAAGGGGTTTTGGGGACCTAAGGAACACTATTGATGGTAGGATTAGGTAGGTGCAAAGTTTCTTTGAATTGGGGAGAGTGTTTCCCTTTATAAATGTTATAGGTATCAATAGATGAACCATTTTGGTTACGTTGAGTTTGGAGGTTGATGTTAATGAACATAATATGAAGATGCTAAACAAAAGAATCATGATGATGACTAGAAGATGATGGTAAAGATGTATAAGGAACTGTAGGTTGTTCAGTGACCACCCCTTGCGGCAGGAAGGGATTTTTCAAGACCTTTTATTATGACTGGGTTGGATGAGGAGGGGGCATATTAGGTTTCCCTTGTGGGGAATTAGTCACTTCACATTGATTGGCCTCATTCCAAAATGGGTGAGCCATATCCAAATGGGGACAATGGTGAGTGTAGTGTCCATAAATGTTGAAAAGGGAACATATATGTCTAGTCTTTAACTGAGGGTTTTTACCTTGCTTGGAATTCTATTGGGGTCCTAATTTGTGGGGTTTTTATTGCCTCTAGTGTTGTCAGGAAGGTTGGGGGGTGGGCCAAGAAAATAATAATAAGGGTTCATGGCTGGAGGAGCCACATAAACAGTATAAGAACCTCCACACATAGCACCACTACATGAGGGTCCGTAAAAGGACCAGAGTAAGAGGAGCTTCATAAGAGGTACTCATTCCTACATGTGAGGATGAGTGAGAGATATTAGGGGGATAATATGGTGTAATCGTAATGCCTTAATGACGAGTCTTAATACTCTGGCAATTATCATATGAGTAATCACTTGAAGGGGGAGGGTAAGATATATATCCTTTTGGATGGGATACAACATAACTGAGAACGCCATATGTAGATTAGGATGCCCTTGATCGATCCTTCCATGTAGATTCACCTATAGGGGCATCGATTATGATCATATATAGTTAATTGGGCTTGAATAAATAAAATCATACTACTAAGCCTTAAGGATAACTTATTATTCGGTTTGTTGATGCTTAGAGGAAACATCATTGGGTATAGTGGAGAGGAGAGATTAAAGGAACCAATTGAAGAAGATATGGTCATTGAGATTAATCTTACAATGATTCCTACGTCGATGCCATTCATGGATATGATCTAGTATATGGGTATATGAGGTCTGATGACATGGAAATAGGATATTGAACCCCTTGTCATAACAAACAAGTAACTGGAAAAACATCAAGAGAGTGGATGGTAGGGATACAAAATTTGGATGTACCCCATGGGGTTGCTCACTATTCCACTTGATAGTGACTCCAGTCAAGGTATTTTGAAACAAATGTAACTGATGCAATTAGCTACAATGTTATTAGAGGAGCACCACAAATGAAAAGACATAATATTGTTCTGTGGGTCCTCACTAGCCTTCACTTCAAACTTAAGGATGTCTAAAAAGAGTTTGGTAGGAATTTGAGGTCATGAAGGATCATATCGTATGGATTAGTTAGTCTCTTGAAATCTAGAAGGTGGATACTAGCCATGAATGGAATACTTGTAGGAGGATATGAGGTAGAGGGACCAAAATTAGTGGTTGCAGTGGATCCACTAGTGGGACCATCACCAATGGTTCCTCCACCAGAAAGAGAGATGTTTGCACCATCGAAAATAGGGATATCGCCTGAAGTGGGCATACTACCATCGATTGTGCCGACAAAAAGGGGAGACGATAGTGATCTAAGGTGAGAGGAGCCAGAATATGATGACTCAGAAGAGTAATCAGGTTAAGGTGATGGGTGTCGAACTAGAACGTGACTTGGTGAGCTAATGGTGTGGCCTAAGAAACCATACAAAGGGGGACAAACCCAAACTCTACAAGAGTACCTCTAGGGAACTATGGTGCCAAGATCTAAGACAACCAATCCAACTATGTATATTTAAAACAAGGTTAATGTAAGCAATGATCCAATGAATAATATCAACTCCATAAATGGTGATAAATCAAATAACAAGTGCAATGTGGGTGCACCAAGAGATCTAATCTAGTTAAAAGAGTATAAAAATGAAAAGGACACCCTATAAAGAGAAAAGACATACTATCCCTATAAAAATATCTACAACAATATATAAGGATAAAATAAATATTTCTCAGATATTTTCATACATTGGGGTCTCAAGTCCCACCACAGAAAAGAAGTAGAAATATGAACAAGGGTATTCCAAACATTAGACACAAATAGGGATCTCAATTCCTATCGATCCAATGAGTCAATATTGAAGGGAATAGTTATAGAAAGAGTCTCTACTCACTCTTGAGTATGTTCTAATTACCCCTCCACCTATATGGGTCACCTTTGGATAATATTCCTAATGAAATGGACACTAAGCTACCTCATTCTCAGACACGTCTCAAGATTTTTCTGCAACTTTGTCCTGAAGACAAAGATCTAGATGAACTTTGGTATATGAAAAGGGAAAGGTGCCCCAATCAACCCTCTGGTTTTGATCTCACCACATACTACCCTAAAAGGATGGGATCTCCTATAAACTAGGTGTGATCGTGTTTGAAAATACAAGAGGATTTTGGTCCATAAATGAAAACTATTATTTCTCATATGTATAGTGAATCTGGGAATGATTTGGATGCATATCCCCAAAGTCCTAATCTAGCTACTAAATTATTTTTATTCATCAAGTGCATAATTTAGTATGTTTATATTAGGGATGATTTTAGGCTACACTTGGGATCATGAACCAAGTGATGTTTTGAATTAAGGTGTGAAATTGTGTGCACAAGTGGTGTTTACAACTGTTAATTGCAAATGGCAAGGACATGTAAATTCTTGTACAATGATGAAAAGAGAAATAAGAAAAAATGAATATTAAACTAAATGATTTTTTTGTTGAAATAAATGTAAATATTTCAATGAGAAATAGATCATAATTAAGCCACTCACAATTCCAAGGAACAATGTCATAAACATTGTAACGTCCCCGAACCTTCGACCGGTGAAGAGGACGCTACCGTGGCCTAAACCATTTGGGAAACTAGCCCCATGAACATGAACATGCATACATATAATAATGAAGGAATGAAACTTAAAGACATAAACATATTACAAGCATAATATTTCATATACACAACGGAAGCAAAACATATCGATCAACACTCATGCATATACAAATCAACATTTAACATGTATAACACCATTCGTCAATGGTTATTATGATTGCATATACAAGTTATGCAAGAATACTTATCTTATAAAGAGCTTGTTCTGCAACCATCTACGTCACTGCAACGTTCCACCCAACCATAGGCCCGCGTGCTCTTAAACCTCTCAGCAATGCTGCCACCCCCGAGCTGGGCAAGACTCCCCAAGGAATAAGGAACTAACAGGCTTACACATAGCCAATGCAACAAAACCACAAGGGTACACAGTTCAGCCAAGCCAACACGGTTGGGTTTATCAGGCGAATAGTAAATCAGCCAAGCCAAAAAAGTTGGGTTTATTAGGCCATCTAGGAGCTGGGAAAGGCTAATGCTAAGCTGGTGAGCTCACTGAAGAGCTACAGACACCAAAACCAGAACCATCCTGGATTCTAGAACACCCACACACACACCCAACACAAGGAATTCAGTCCCTTCTCTACAATGCAGTCCCTCAGACCCTGATCTTCCCTCCAGTTCTCTTTAGGGGTTGTGGAGAAGAAATCTAGCTCAGTAGCTCTGTCTGTGTGGTTCTCAACCCACCAGGTTTATCAAGCACCTCAAGCCCTCATTCACCAACCCAAAATAGTCCGGGGACAAATACACTGCATGCAAGCAGCCAAACAACTATTCAAGTGTTTACAGGGAAAGACACAGTCAAGCCATCATGGAAAACAACAGTTAACACCCTCACATGAACCCACGCCAAACCGATCTTCAATACCATCGCTGTGAGACTTAAACAGACCAGAAAATGGTTAAAAAGACACAACCAACATTCACAGCTTAGCGTGGATTCACAGGAAAAATCACCCCGATCTTCTACCAATGCCACATTGTAGGTAACTCAATTAACAATGCGTGGGGAAAACCGCAACCATCAATCAGTGGAAAAACAATCCCAATAATTTCTGCTCACGATCCGCTATGATGGATGAAAAACAATACATAGTCCAATGCATGGAGGCAGAAGTTGGTTCTCTGTGTGGATGGAAAGAACAAAACTACAGACCGGCAATTAGCGCTAGAGAGGGGAGGCCAACCCCAACACAATGGATGGTAACACATTTTATCCCCATCCTGCATGAGGAAGACGAATAGCCACGATCCGAGGGAGTGGGAAGAATGGTCCCTACATCGTGGAGAGGAGAGCAAGCGTGGGTGTGGTAGTGGTCTTCTTGCCAGCCAATCGCTGCCTCAACTAACAAAAAGGAAATAACCAAGGGTGGTGGTGACACATAGTTTTCCCCATGACTCAATGTTCCACACCCCCCCCTTTCCTTATCCTTTGGAATCATGCCCCTTCTCGATTTAGTTGCTGCGAACATAGATGGTTGGGTTATTTAATTAAAATGCGTGTTTACATGATGCCACAATTAAATATATGCCACATGTCTCGATATACCATCGGTGACCATTCCTAATCAGAAACACAACATAACCAAATCTATGGTGGGGCCTTGGGCTTTAGCTCCGCACCAAGATTATTTACAACATATGTATCCTATGTACTTTAATGTAAGCGGGGTTAAAACCGGGGTATTACAAACATAACTAATCAAAGCATGGATCTGTAAAGATAAGAGTAAATGTTCCCCACTAGAAATTAAGGTGCTTTAAACAAATCCAAACAATCAACTACCAAAGTAGATCCAGTAACAGTCTTGTTGAAAGATGATGGAAAATGTACTTGAAAAACAAAACTCAAAAAGAATCTTAAAGGTGACAAGTATTGGGATCTTTCAATCTCTTCTTTTCCTACAACGTATAAAAGGAGAAGTAATCGATCACTACAACAAGAAATCATGCAATAAACAGTAAAAAATGACACCATAAACATACCCAAAACAAAAAATCAAACTGAACTGGGAAAAGTTGAACGAAAAATCATATGCAAAATTAAAAAAAACTAGGGTTTGGAAACAGGTCATGTATTTTTGAAGGAAATTTTGCAACCCAAGTCTTTGGTTTGGCCAAAAAGACACAGGTTAGACCCAAAAACTGCAAAAAATGATGAATACACTTCGACGATGGATAAAAAGAGATGGTTTCAGCCATAAAACCTACTTGCGAATCCAATAGCAGGAAATAAACAAAAAACATACCTAGATACAAACAAAAAGCACTCAAAAAGAAGGCTAGAAAATGAAATCTAACACAACCAAGGTTTTATTTTAGATCCTCCCTAGTATGGTCACCAAAATATGTATGGTGTGAATAATCACCCTAAGGTGCAAAAGGAACCTATGAAGGGGTTGTGAAATCCTTGGTATGAATTCGAATGAGGGAAAAAAAAGTGATAAAAAAAAACTATAGCTAAACTAGCAAGATATCATCATTATGCAATCACACTACACACAAAGAGCACCAAGGCAATGCATAATGGTTCAACGAATATTTTTTTTCCTATTATCACAATGAAGTAGTAAATAAATGAGTACCTTTATATAGAGAAGAGAAAATTGGGCCTCTACAATTGTTCAAGGGAAAGTTTGTTTGTCTCCTTTTCACCCTTGAAACTTCCAACCAACTATCACAATAGTAATCTCCTTCAAGTGAAGTAGAAAGTAAGATATGGCTTTCTTCTAATTCTGGGAGAATTTTAGTAGAATGAAAAAATGAGTGTGATATGAAAATCGTGTGTATGGAATGGTGACCTTGAGGGAATTTTTATAGGTGCAAGATTGGTCAAGAGAAATATCTAGAAGCAATGTGAACATTCTCGAAGGAAATTTTTTGGGGAAAAATTTATCACATGGGCTATTTTTCGACTTCATTTTTAAAACAATATTCTCCAATTTGTATTTTTTTTCCAAAGACGATTCACACAAATTCCATGGGATAGTTTTTTTTACTCTAAATATCACCAAAATTTTCCAAAAACTATATAAAGTCCATAAAAATTTGATTTTTTTAAAAGGCCTCAAACATTTTATGGTTGCAAGTTTAATATTAGTAAGATTCACCAAGGTTCCAACACTTAAAAAAAATTATGGATCCTTACATTTTTTCCTGACATTCTCCATTTCCTTTGATTGCTTAGTGGAGAAATTAGGTTTTTGGGCCCTAGATTCGTAACTAAATTTGGACCACATCAAGGTATGTGTCCACTTTCATCCCCCCGTTCATTAGGGAAGCGAGAAAAACAAACTTTGAATGAAATAATGTTCTGGGACCAAGTCCCACTTTTTGGAGGGACAACTGCAATCTAGGCCATTGATTTCAAGGAAAAATCAAAGACCCCCTTCTAGGGAGGTCAACTTGTGGTTTGAATTTCATTTTTTGGAATTTTATTACTTCGTCAGGTTATATAGATGGAAGGAGATGGAAAATGGTGCTAAAGATGTGGAATGATGATGTATAAGAATGATGAAGCTGATGACATGGAATGTGAGCAAATTTGGTTGTTAATAAGATATCCTCTATATTTTGTATGATTAGGATGAACAACGTGCTTGCAATTTTTTTTAATACAAAATTAAGATTAATCGTTTCAATAAAAATAATCATTCATATATTATCAATCAAAACATATTACTATGTTAGTAATGGTGGTGTGAATCAATGAAAGTGAGGTGTTGTTATGACCACCCACACCAATGTTCAAATCTCTGTAATGATGTTCTAGCTTACTCATGTTTGTAGTTTGTTTTTTATTATGATAATGGTTGGGGATAGGTGCAAGCCTTGCATGAATTTGGTTGAATAGATACCCCCCATTTGCAGCTCCTTAGTTGAAGGACTTCGACTGGAATGTTGTAAGATAGGAACAATACTCTTAAACTCTCCCGTATTAGGAAAGAGTGAACTTGTTGCATCATAAAATTAAAATATAGAGTAAACTATTTAGTGGAAAACTCAACCATTTCTCAATAGAAATTTTATTGTAAGTTATAGTCCCACCTAATTAATGGGAACTTTGATGATGGAACTTTGCCCTCAAGGGTTTTGACCATTTTTTAATTAAATGATCTAGATAGTTATAATTTTGAAAATTTGAGTAAATCAAAACTGAACTTTACTTTCTTGGAAAAATTAATAAACACTATAAAAGTTACATTTATCCACTTACCAACCTACTCCATAAAATACTAGGAAAATAACACATTTCTATTTAACTATATTGTTGAGAAGGTGTCATCCATTATTCAAATTTATAAATCTAATTCAGCCTTGGGTTTACAAATACCACCTTTTATTTTTTATCTTTTTATTCTTATATTTGTTATTATTTATATTTTATAAATTAACAAAGTGCATTTTAATTAACATTATAATGTACCGATCTTAAACTTGAAATTCTTCAAGATACAAGGTGAAGACAATAATAAGGTTTAAAGTCATTACTACAATATGTTCAATAAGAACTCAACATTTCACTTGTAGGAATTGAAATTAAGTGGAGAAGAAAACATTGCTCCTCTTAACCACCCAAACTATACCTAATTGACATTGCTCCTTTGAAACTATACAAAAGTTTGTACTATAATTAAATTTTGTATTTTAAACATTTCTTAAAAAAATATTTTTAAAAATTATATCTCCAATCAATTGATCAAATTTCAAAATATTGACACTTTTTTCATGTCCTTGTTGGGGTATATGCCAATGGCTCTATAATATTATCTTAACCCTACAAAAACCTAATTTTTTCTAAGTGAAGGTTGAACTTAGCAATATATTTATTTTATTTTTTCTATTTTCCTACAAATTAATTTTTCATCCCTTTCATTGGTTTGCAAAGGTGACAACTTCCTTGGGTATTGGAGTGAGTGAGGGGGTAGCAATTTGATGCTATCGCTATATGTACATTGTACACCACCCACACAATCTATCAACGTCCCCCACAAGCTAGTACACCCCAATCGTCAACATCAACCTCTTGCAAGCATTCCAACCTGGGTATGGTGATCCAAATAGAATGGAAGTGACTCGAAATTTAAGTGAGGGCAAGGAAGATTCAAGCTTGAACTCCTTGTGAATCAAATCTCTAACTAAATGAGCGGGTTTCGAAAGTGGAAACAATGAATTTCTATCACTTTCCAAGAAAGTTTGTAGGGTCTTATAGAAGAATTGTCAATTCTTTTAGATACAATTTGATTGAAGCATCTAAATGTAGCCTTTGTAGAGTTGGTGACTCACTTCTATTGTGTAAAACCTCATTGTTTACCCCATGTTGTAATTATGTGTATAATGATGTAGTGGATAGATGCTAGAAACATATGGTCCTGGAGATCATGAATATTGTAAATAATGTACATTGCATATAAGATAAAAATCCCTGACAACTGCAAGTGAAGAAGGACAAAGAAGAGATGGAGGGCTATGATTATGTAAGTGGGGAAAGTAAAATATGGGGCTAAGGGGAGATGTCCCTATTTGGTATGAACCCATGTCCTTAACCATACTTGTCAACCTTTGTAAGGAATTTAACCCAAGGTCGCTAAACAATGTTATGGGGGGTGGTTTAATTACTCATTACTTAATTATGTTAAGATGATATTAACAAGGGGAAAAGTGGGCTCCTTTGGGGAAGTCACATGGAAAGTGAAATCCATTCATATATAGTGTGAGAAATTTATTTGTTCAATCATTCACTCCATCATTCCAATTATACATTGGATGGTACATCATAAGAAAATAAGAGAGGAGAACCTAAGTTTAGACATGCTCATGTCAACTACCATGGGAAACTGTTGCTAATGGTGGTGGGTTCTTGTGAGAGGAACTTGGTATGTATCTGAGGTCCATGGAGTCCCTACATAGAGACTACCTTACATATACTAGAAAACTGGAAGGGAATGGGGATAACCCGGGGGACTGCGATGCAAAGATGAGGATCCCATATTTCTTGTGTTGTGCAAGTTGATGGGGAATGAGTGATAGTGGATTGGGATAATTATGAAGGGGATTTTTGCACCAAAGGGTTGCATGAACTGAGGTTGGGTAGAAGAGTTTGGTTCTTCAATTGTAACATACCTTACCCCAAACACATCATTAGGGTTCAAATACTTTCAGGATTCTAACAAGGAGGACTTATTATAGGTTAAGGACAGTGGAATATTGTTCTTCTAAGGCTTAGGTTAACATGTAAACAATCCAAACTAATTATAACAATTAGTGCCCTACAAGGAATATAGCCCTTCCAATGCAACAAATCCCCATTCTACATGTAATGAATGTAATGACACAAGAATATATTCATACCATAACCTATTTATATGTGTTACTAAATGTCATCACACCTATCAGTTTTCGTCTGAATCCATTTATCCTACTATTAAATCATATCTACATACTTTCATAAATACTCCACTTACGATAGTATACTAATCATCATTCCAACATTCTAAGGAGGTGGAATTACAAAAAATAAATATACATTATTTATAATACTAAATCTTTGTCATCAAATCCCCATCATACCTTACTCGAAAAAACCATATATGACCATATGGGTTGTCCAAATATCAGACCCTTTAATGATCATAAATACATAATCAATCTAGCTTCTATTAGCATAAGTAAATCAACATCATTACAGTTCATTATAGAATATTTATGACACTGATGTAAATCAAAATTTACCACTTTAATAACAACCATTAATCCCATGGGAAATATGTTCCAGAACAACTATACACGACCATATGGATTGTCCAAAAATCAGATTCCCAACCACTACCATATCATATACAATCTAGCATCTAATAACTTGATTAACATATTGACACACCCACTCAATGAGATACCGATTTAACAACATTAAACTTATCCATTAAAAATGAACATATAACCAAGATATATCAACCTCGATGGGTGCATGTGCATCAATAACATAGTAAATAATATGTCAAGAATACTTATATTTTTTATCTAGTGATTTTAGAATAAACAGGTCAACGTTCTTCCTAGCCTTAGACATTGTCAAGCCAATACTACTTGAGCTATCCACCCTTGAGCCGAGGTCATCGACTGACATGCTAAGGAACTCTCCATTTCCAATGTTGATTTCTAAGGATAATACTCAGACCCATAACTTGAGAGTCACAACTAGGATTTCTTCCATGGGATTTCCCCCCTCTCCACCTACTTACTCCTCCACCCCACTACTAGATGAAATGGTAATCCCTTTTCCTTCAAGGTCCCTCAAGACATCACCATTCACCATCAATATTTATCTACAGGTCCAGGACAGAGATGAGCGGTGGACACCATAGAACTACACCACACCTAATATTAGCTCAAATAATAGTTTTGAGAAGCCACAACTCAATCCATCACTACCTACTTACTCCCCCACCCCACTAAACCGCTTATACTATGAAACAAGAACTTTATACTAAGAACGAGAACTCTAGCCATAAGAAAAGTGATTTTTTGCATTAAAAACACCCAAAACACCCCCAAATAGAAAAGTGTTGATACCAATATACACTTTTTTTTTATGTAAAAAATAGAGCCATGGCCTAAACATCCCACACTGTTTACAAAAACTTTAAAATCAACCCCTAAAATGGAAAAATATTTTTTTCTTGAAGAGATAAATTACTACTTTTTTTAAAACTTGCATATTAAACAAAAAAAATATTTCATAAATAATTTCATCACTCGAATAATATAAAATCAAAGAAATTATGATTGATTCATAATGGAATCATATATAAGACCATACAAGAACAAATGATTCATATAAATCATCAAAAAATCCTTTAGAGTTTCAATTACAAACCTCTATATTTTTTGCAGATGAAGGAATGGATATAATAAATAAAAATTAAACCCCTACCCCCCTAACCCCCACCCCCACAAAATTACATTAAAAAAAAATTAGAATACCCCCTCCTAACCCCCTAAACTCCCCAAC
>LPNX011220466.1:244529-330564 GCA_001517045.1 Pseudotsuga menziesii | reverse complement strand
CTTAACCCCCTTAACCCCCCCCTCAACATTACATTTAAAAATAAAAATAAACATTAAAACACTCCCCCCCTAATCCCCCAATAACATTACATTAAAAAAATAAGAACCCCAACCCAACCCCCTAACCCCGAACAATATTACATTAATTTTAAAAAATAATAATTCTAAACCGAACCCCCCTCTTAACACCCCCTACAACATTACATTTAAAAAACCATTTGAAAATCTTTATAAACTAACCACTAAACTTTATATTAAATTTTTTTTAAACAAAATAATAATAATAATAAATCTCAACCCCCAACCCTTCCCTCCCTCCCATGCCACCTTCTGTTTCTCCCTTATCCCTTCCCACATCCCTACTTCTGCAACCAAGGACTCCTCTGCAACCAAGGACTCTGAGTTCTGCTGCTCCAAGACTCTAAAGGTATACCACTAGCATAAATTTTCTCTTCAAAAATTTCTTGATTAGCCCCATCCCAAGGCCTCTATTTATACATTTGGAAATAGAGATATTTTGAAGCCTTAGGATGGTTGATACAATTGGGATAGTTATGGATTAAGGCCCAACTAATCTCATCTAATCATGATTTATATTTTTGAAGGTCGAATTAAGGTACATGCGAGTATTGATATAGGAAAGGCGTGTATGACACACATGTTTCTCAAAGGGAACTCGTGTATGAAAGGCACACGTGGGTTGCAATGCACATACTCGCATATGAAATATGAGTTGCAATGTACATAGTCGTGTGTGCAACCGAAAACTCAGAATAAAAATATATAAGGCTGGTCTGAGGATACTGCATCAAAGGTCATGCACATCTATAGCATTTTGGCCACTTCAATCCTAATTGTCCTTTTGTGTACCGACATGATGAATGTCAGCACTCGGATGGAGAAGTGCCAATTTGGTTGATAACAGATTCACCCTATTATGTGAGGTCAAAGGGAAGCGATGGCCAAAATACATTACAATCTTTATCTTGGAGAACTCAGAAGTCCAAGGTAGTAGAGGAAGTACCTGAAACAAATACATATCAATGTAATATACAAAATCACATCTGAGGATTCCATGTTCAATACACTGGAACACTAGATCCTTTACAATATTTGATTACATCATATGATATGGGTACAAGAACACGTATATTGCAAAGGTGGATCGAAGCCACAATATACAATGATGAGTCTTCAAAATCTGGAAGCTATGCAGGTGAACACAACACAATCTTGCACAACTTAGGTTATAGATGTGAACCTAAGGTCTTCGTCAAAATCCATAGGAACCAGTACAATCCAAGCCATGCAAATATATGTGTTGAAGTCGAACATGGAAAGGATTCAACAGATTGTCAAGCAATAGGTGAAACTGACAACTGAAGCAAAGGAGTTCACCAATGATGATAGTGAAGCCTAAGGTACCACCATCAAAACTCTAGGTCTTCGTCTTTAGGAAATGCTCATGAGAAACCATGTTGTGATGAGGAAGGCAATAGATCCTCCAACGGATCACAAGAGTGACTAGGAACTGGATAAGGGAAGGTAGACACAAGTAATATTTAGATAGGATAATGATGGAATTAGGATAATAATCAGATGCAGGGATAAATCCTTGAACAATGAGCACGACACAGAGATGACCCAAGGCAGCTTTTAACTTTGCAGATAGGACAACTAGACTTAACTGTCATGTAGGAGACATGATAAAATTTCCCATGTATAAAGGACAAGCGGGGGAGTAACAAACTCGAATTGATAGTTGAGATGAAATGTGTACACTGAGACATGAGTATCAAAAATTTCAGAGAGTGCTATGTTCAAGGAGGACATGCTGCCACCGTCTATAACCCAAAAATAATACTTCTTCCTTATCTTTCCTGTTAAATTTTAACGAGTCCAAGAAAGTCAATTCAAGTCTCTCTTCATTTTTGACAAGATTGAAGAGGGGAGAGAATAATGCTTGATAATGTCACTGAATCGTGGATTTTAAGATCCCGAACTAGTACATGCTCGCTGGTGTTTTCATATTTAGAGAGTTTGAAAACTCTGAAGAAGACTCCAGGGGGGTCCTTTTTCATCCAATTTAGTCTCTCGAGGCCAGAAAAGTATAAAACATACCATAGAAGAACTCTCTTATCTTCCGAAGAAGTAAGGCACACCTTTTTGTACTTAGTCAGGGAGGTTTGAAAAAGGTTAAATTACCACCTACCCAACGCTCCTTCAAGAGCAGCTTATAGCTTGAGTTTTATGAGTGTGAAGGAAAGCAAGATCACTCAGAAAGATCCATTCAATTACGAGGAATGGGGCTTATAATAGTAAACATAATGATTTATTCTTTAGTGTTTAATGAGCATGACAAGGCATAAAGTACACTCAAAATCTTTTTCATGTTTAGGTCCAGAGCACGAAAAAAAGAAAACCAAGCTCAGACAGGCTGTTCCTTTTCTGTAAGTTTAGTCCCTTGAGCCTGGAAAAGTGATAAACCTATGCCTAAGAATAATCTTCTCACTTCCGTAGAAAAGAGAGTGATCCTTTATCGTACTATTCCACATGGTCCGAGAAAGTGACAGCCTACCACCAATGTGGATGCTCATTCACATATTCTTAACAAGACTGAATGGACAAGTTTACTCGGCAGTCAAGTCTATTTTGAGGAGTTAGAATTGGGCCTAAAGAAAATCCATAAGGGCGGGGAGCCTTATAAAGGGGATAGCTTGTAAAAAGAGACCAAAATGAGGCTCAATTTGGCGTGAAAAATAGCTAAGAAGGTTTCCCTAAACCTACAACAAATGCAACATGAGTACCAAAAGACAACAATGTGTTCTAAACTAGGGTACTCATGGAAGGAAAGCCCTATCCATGGAAGAACAATGGTATAGACAAGGTAATAAGGGTTAAAAACCATAGTTCGTGGTCAAAGTAGTGATTCTAGGGTTAAAGCGGATTAGGTATAGATGCAAAAATGCATATAAATGACCAAAATCCTATCCTATATGAGTGAATAATTACTTTAAGTAACCTTGGACCTGTTGCATTAGGAAAACATGACATGGTATTAGTTTGATTTTGATAGAAATTAAAAACTATAGGCTAAAAAACCTACATTTTGAAATTATTTCTATAAATAGTCCAAAAATAGAAATAAAAAGCACTATTTCATATTTTTACCCAATATAGGCAATTTTTACCTTTGACTTCAATTGCTCGTTGTGGAAAAACCAGTGGACGATTTTCAAATCCGCAAGTTCTAGGTAATCTAAGTCTTCATTCTCTTCCATTTCATCCATTTACATTTTAAAATTTATGCAAAATTTGATTTTTTAAGCCTGTCTTAAGAGGATCGTGCTATACACGCGCGTAGGTGACTTACACAGTCGCGTACACACATTTTATACATGAATTTCTTGAAGGAAAACCGCGTATGACATGCAACTTGTCTAAAGATAGTCGCGTGTACTACACGACATAGGAAAAGTGTAAATAGGGCCAAAATCAAAGTTTTTTGAACAATTTTAATGTTTGATGGTGGCTTTACGGGCAGGCTAAAACATGGTGTTGGAGTCGAGGGAGAGGGAACATGAAAATATGGACTAAGATGCACTCCAAAGTTCCCCCATGGTGCAAGCATTATGGAAAAGTGGGTTGTTAAAGTTATTTTGCACCTCACCTATGCGGGCCAATGTCTGTTTGCTGGAGTTTTTAATTGGCTACTGGGATCATGACCTAGGTACCTTTGACCTACAAGGTGAGATTCTAGAATTTGCACTAGAAGACATATATTTCATTACGGGTTTGTCATGATGGGGAACACCTATTAACCTTGAGGGTACTAGAAGGGGCGGTGACCTTCTAAGTGTTTAGGACTACATCAACACTTACTGCACACCCGACATTCAGAAAAGGGGAACTTGCATCCCTATTACACATATTAGTAACTTCCCTTTGCATGTGCTGGTAAGCACAATAGTGATGGTTGCAGGATCATCATCACTCCATCTTGCTACTCAAAACGAGATGAGAATTGTTGTAGAGTACCTAAATGGAGCTGTGTTTGACTGGTGCTCGGGAGTAATCCCGATAATGAAGAAATAACTCTTTGACTGCAAGAGAGATCGACATAATAACTTTGGATATTCTAGTGTATTGGTGGCTTTCTTCTTTGAGAGAGTTCCTGCCATTAGCCCTGCAGTACCTCTTCCAGCCTTCTCTCCCCGTCATCCTAGACTGAGTAGGTGGGGAGAAATTTTCCTTCGCCCGGGTGGCAGTGGCTTGGGTCAGAGTGTCTATGACAATGACTTATACCTATGTTGGGGACGACAACTACTAGCACTAGAGCAGTTTCCATATGATGGAATGGATTTTCGAGGTGACAATGACCTTGTCCTCCCTCCTGGAGGAGTATGGGGAGCATTACGTATTTTGGTTTTTTCAAGTTTTTAATTTTTTATGAATTTTTTTATCATAAATATACATACATATGTATAAGAGTTTTTAATCCAATTAATGTTTGAAATGTAGATATTAGACCAGTCTGCCCTAATGGGAATCCTCTGATGTATGTATGACCAGTGGTAGGAGAGGATCAGGGTTTGATTAGGGTACTTGAGGGGAATCTAGCCAGGCTTACCCAAAGAGTCCCAACTCTACATATTGAGCAGATCCCTGCCATTATGTAGGAACTAGTTGTTGGTATTCCACCCACTTGGATACGCCTTATGAGAAGGGTAGCCAGGGTGGTGCTTGTCTACATAGAGGCCGGTGAGGTTGCTCCAGCTAAAGAAGCTAAGGAGGCCCAGGAATAGGATGACTAGGATGACTAGGGTGGTCAGGATTAGACCTAGGGGAATTTTATGGATTACGATCCAATTTTTGTATATTTCTATAGTTATGACTGGATCAAAGGATCAAGAACTCGACCTGTCTATATGGATAGATATTCATATTCATATATATATTGTCGGTTTATTTACATGTGTTTTACAATGTATATGTTGTGTATTTTTATGGAATATGTGCTAAGTTCCAATCTAAGATATAATTCGTATATGCATCAGTTAACGAATTTTGATTTCTTGGAATATGATTAAATGTAATAAAATCAAAGTTTCTTTCCAATAACCTAACTTGTAAAAACTGACATAATATAATAGGGTTTCACACCTGATAATATCGATTGAGTTGGGGAACCACCAGTTGAGAGTCAAGTCTAAATTCCAACTGGGTGATGCCACATGACAATGAATCCCATAAAATCTCAATGACCTCCCTGTATTCAGCCACATTATTGATAGCAGGACCTAGGCAAGTGCCTCTAGAGGCAACTAGCTGTCCTGAGGGTGAGTAAATAACCCATGCGACTGAATATAGGTTGCAAGTGTGATGACTATCACCATCTGAAAAACCTATGAACCACTTAGAAGACATCTATAACAACCAACATATGATATAAGAATAGAAACTGGCTAGCTATCGTACAAAACGACTATATACAATAAAATACACGAAAAAAGTACTAAGCCTAAGCATAGTATTTTTTTTGTCTTCGTCAAACAGGTTTAGAATCAAGATAGGTTCGGAATCGAAGTTCAACAATATATGGATCTATGACTAGTAAGGATGACCAGGCACATGCGTCGTGAAATTGCTTTAATAGGGAAGTATATATGGAAACTTCTTCTAAAAGATAATTTGCATCAATATGCATATTTCAACGACGTCAGGGTTCAGAAAGGTATTGGTAGAAACAACATCTTTTGCCAGTCTCATATTGAACTCTTGGTTTTGAATTATACTTAGCTCAGGAAGGAAATGGGATCTACGATAAAAATATTCACAGATATTATCTTTCCCACTCATGGTTTCCAGGATGACTTTATCTAAAGGAAAAACCATATCTAAGCAGTCATCAGAATGTAAGGAGTTTTCTATCCAAGCAGGCAGATAGAATTCATCCAAATCTCTGGAGACTAAAAAAAGAGTCAGAAATGGATCGGCGATGGTGTCAACAATAGCTTGACAAGTCATGTCCACTGCCAATGAGGGCACTTCAGGTTAATTACATGAATTAAGAACCAAATGATATATTTTATCAACAATCATCTTGACAGACTTCCCAATACAGGTAGAACCTAGATAGTTTACAGGGGCTGGGAGATCAAAGGTTCCCATTAGGAATGAATACATAGTAACCCCCGAGCTCTAATTATCTAGTCTAACCTGATCAACCAATGGAATGATGGACTCATTAGTTTCCATATGACCCTTCTGAGTTAAACTGAGTTGGTCAACAATGACCAACTTCCATTCGTGTGGAAACACTACCACCAGAAGAATGGCCAAGGCAGTTGCACCCATGGCATAAGTCCAACTTCTCCCCAGAAGCAAGTTATATTCCAAAGGGTAATCAATCACTTCTACTTGAATAGACACTGATTTCCCTACCAAATTAATCTCGAAAGCTGGTAGGATACCATGTGGACGAAATGACCTTCCGTCGAAAGTAGTAAGTAGGGTGTTTGATGGAACTAGCTCTGGAGATCCAAGAGCCTTCTAGCAACACAAGGACATGACACATGTGGAAGCACCTTCGTCAACAACTGACCTTCCAATGGGTTTTCCACCATGGATGACATCTATTGACAAAGCCACATGATACGGCAGGAGAATTTTGACATCAAAAAAATTAAACTTCACCATAAGGCTCGATAAATCCATACTACCTAAGGCTACTAGGAGTGCATCTTGCTGGGCAGGACAACTCTATAGCACCTCCAAAGATGACATCACACAAGGGGTTTGGGATAAATATTCAAATACAGAGTAATTGGCTGTAGCCCTAGCATTAGGATTGTGCAATGCTTTCTTGAAGACACCTTTTGGTATCTTAGGCAGAGTTTCGACAGGTTTTCCAATTGTGAGAGGGTTAGAAGTTTCACCTATAGAATTACCCTTCTTAGGAGCCTTTGTCTCATATTTCTTGTTTCTAGTCTGCAGTAATGTCTCAGATCGAACCATGTTGATATAATTTTGTTTAGGGGTGTTAGAAGTGCACTCAGCTATGTTAGAAACTGAAGCCGCATTCTGTCCTTGGGGAAAAGGATCCTTTAGGACAACCGGTTGTTGACTTTTTAGCAGTTTTTGAGCTTGATCTATAAGGGGACATTGATGGGTCAGGTGATATTCTTGGCACAACTTTCAAGGAAACTTCACTCATTTCTTATGTTCCCCCCCCCATCAACACTGTTTGTGGGATCTGGCTTGTTTTGGTTTCCCTCACCTTTCTTCCCCTTCTCTTTTTCCCACCAGGATGCTGATTTCTCTTTTGGGAGGATTGAGAAAAAACATTTATGTTTTGGGATGATGGGGCAGCCTTTGCTGCCTCCACTGTAGATTGTTTAATGGACAACTCATGGATATTTTTTGCCAAAGATTCTATAGTGGGATATTTAACTGAACCAGCCATGCCATCAGCATGGGGTCCAGGCTTAGGTTTCTTGACACTATGTGTTGGTTGTGGTGCATCAGGGATGATTTCATATAGAATCCCAGACTGAGAGTATATCAAATCTAACTGCTGGGCCCTAAGGATAGCCTCTTTCTCATTAGTTACTACCGAAGTGGATACATCCTTAGATATATATGGCAATAAGGACTCAAGGAACCATTCTAACAAAAACTCAGGAGGGATAGTGGTATTACTAAGCCTCTTTTTCCTTTGCCACTCTTGGATATGATCTGAAATGTGAGTGGCTTTGTCCTGCTGAAAGGTGGACAATAATTCTATGCTGGCATCATACTAGACATGAATTTGGAAATGGTTAAGGAACACATTAGCTAAGTCCCAAAAACTATCAAATGCTTTAGAGGGAAGTTCAATGTACCACTTTGCTACGGCACTAGTCATATTTCTTTGGAACAATATCAACTGAACGGTGTCATTGTTTAGCGAGATGGAAGAGAACCACAAGTGAAAGGTGGTGATATGAGCCCCTGAGTCTTCACCAACTTTTCCTTCAAATTTTGGAATATCCAAGGGTAACTTGGTAGGGACAGGTGGCCAGGTGGCATCATGTTTCACTAGGTCGTTCATTAACTTAGAAAAATATGGCAAGTTTAAAGTTGCCAGGAATGGAAGTTTGGGCCTAACCGGAGCCTAAAAATTATGAGCTCAGTAAGCAGAAGGACTTACCCCTTGGTTCCCAAATGTAAAGGTGGGGTTGCTCCTAGCTACTGGTTGAGAAGTAGTTGGACTACTTTGAAAATGATTCCACCCATAAGGCAGTGGATTATTCATATTTGGTGCAGTGTATGTGGTTTGAGCCGATCCAGTTGAAACTGGAGTTTGGAAAATAGGAGCAAGTATCCCTCTGCTAAAAAGAGAGAAAGGAGAGATTGTGAAAGGAGTTGAAACCGTCGTTTGGAAACCTTGACCATAAGAGTTAGTATTTCCAAACTAAATCCCTACATATGCAGGTGTGGGGCCTACATATGGAGTGGATGGGGGAATGTTCCACCCATTCTACGAAAAACCATGGACAAATGAAGAGTATCTAATAGGACCACTTTGAGTAGTGTATGCAAAAGAGGGTGAAGTAGAATGTGCACTGGGAATCCCAGTGACCACCCTACTATAAGTGCCTACTACATTTGTGGAATTCAGTGGTTGAACCACTCGACGTGGTGGAGTTAAGGGAGTAGTAGGTATATTTGTTCTAGGATTACCAACCTGGGGAGGTGGCACTCCTTCAACTGGAATAGCTGAGATGGGGGTAGATGGAATCTCTCCTACACTAGCCATAAGTCTACTTACACGAACACCAATCACAGGTGAATTGAAAGGACGGACCTGGATGATCAAAGGATCGTTTAGGTTAGTAAGAGGTGAATTAAAGTTTCTTGCAAACTCGTCATCCTGTAACTATTCTATCTCTACTGTGGTTTTATCAACTTGGTTTGTCCTAAGTTTTGACTCACCTAGAACTTCACTAATTCCTAACGGTTCAAAAGAAAAGTATGTGTCTAATCTCTGCCTTTGAGGGGGCGGTGGAGTCTCCACTGTAGTAAACAAAGGAAGGTTTTGAAACCTTCTTGACCTTCTGAGAGGTTGATCCTCCAAGATTGAAAATTGACTCTTCACACACCCTAAGGTCGTCTAAACACAAACAAACCACACAACAATCACTACAAAATTTCCTAAAGCAACAACAGACACAACGGATATAAGATATTCTTTCTCGAAGAAATATGAGAGACACTTACTTGGCATCCCTATAGATGTTCTTAGGCACAAGTGGAGGAATCACCCACCACCCTCCCACACCTTCTACCGAGGTTACCTTCCAAGCCCGTCCAAGGTCAACAAAAAATAGCCTTCCGATGTACATGTGTATGAACCCTAGATGTCAAAGAGACTAAAGGCTACCGCAACTATACTGACATTCTAGGGGGATTGTCGCAATCCTGTTTCGTACGCATGGGAAGGGTAGCAAAGACCGAAACCCTGTCAACACCGGCACTGCACGGGGCCTAAAGGGTGGTATTGATAGAAGTCCCCAGATGCACAAAAACCTTGGTCTATGCTTTGACAAGGAATAACAGGGTTATCTCCTCAATCCAAGCCTCCATGCGGCCTCGTGCTTAACTCCCGTTTGAGAGGAGCTTCCCAGATACAATCAACATAAAAGAGGGTTTACCTATTAATTGGCCAACTACGTTTGAATTTAAACACTTATGGAGAGTTGAAACTCCCTATTCCACAAGTCTAGCCTAAACTATTTGGTGTATGAGCCTATAAAATAAAACTTACTAATAATTTTAAATTATATTGTTCATTTTAAAAGGCTGTTTTAGTTAGAAGGTAAATGGCATGAAATACCGTGGTGTTATAGAATCGATAAGAAAAAGGAAAATTATGTATAAAGAAAATTCCAAAGTCAATTGCAACTACTTAAACCAAATTTATTTTTCTTTTTGCAAATATAAGCTAATGAAATTAAAACTAAGTGTGAGAAAACTAAGACTTCTTCTTATAATTTTTGAAATTTTATTTGAAAAATACTAAAAAGAAAAGGACTAATTGCAACTAAATGCAAAAGTATAAAATGTTTTTTCTTCACTTTTTCAAATTCTTCAAAAACTATAATGCACCTAAACGCGAATTTTGAGCAAGTTTGAATAATCAAAGCATATAATAAGTGAAAAGAAGTATAAAGGACCCAAAAATACCTACTTCAACCAAACAATAAAAAGACTAAAAAAAAAGATGACTTGGAGAAACTATTGAACCCAAAAAGTCCCCTAGATTCACAAAAGAACATGTGACAAACTGACCCCACAAAATGCAGTATAGAGTATAAAGTACCTAAATCCCTGATCACTGACCTAGAGACAAAGAACTAAGCTTATAAACCAAGCAGGAGGACCGAATTCAAATCACAAAATGAAATAAATTCAAACAAAATGGCTCAAAGTATTGAAAACAAGCTACCAGTGTGACACATAAGACTTTAGACTCATAGAGTCATGCCAATAACATAAGACTTCCAAGCAAGCAAAAAACCAAAGACACAGACAAGCAAACTCTACCCAATTTTTATGCTGCTACAGGATATACGCAGCTGTGTATCCAGGAAACTTGCGTACGACACACAAATGTCTTATAGAGAAACCCGCATATACAAGGTCTTACACGCGACTGTGTACAACATCAACCCGCGTATATAACTAAAAAAATTTCAAAGAAAAAGAACTAGTAAAGGATTCTCGGTATACTACACTGTAAATTAAAAGCAAGATAAAAATGACCACACTAAGAATCAGTCAGAACAAAGACTGGTAAAGAACCTACGAGATGAACCCACAGCAGGCTGGACTCCCCAGCGGAGTCACCAGTTCTATTGTACAGGACAATACACCCTTGTAACCTAGGGTATGGGGTTACCAACTTACTATAAGACTTGCAGACAATCAGCTTTTTACAGAGAATGGAATGAGAATAGGAAGAGATCTTGGATTACCCGATTTATGACGACTGATCCAAGCTTGGTCTTCTCTCACTCCAATCTTCTCCAAAGATTCCAGGGATTCTTCTAATCAGCTACAAAGAGCCAATTCTTCAAGAAATATCTCATACATATATACATCAGAGGTTAGATGAAAAGCATATTAATGATATAATTGAACATATTCATTAAACCAATATACATGAGATAAACACAATACACGACTAGAAGAAGAATGATCTTTATTAACAAACAGTGAATAGGTAAGAATACAACCCAACTTCTGACACAAGGACTCCTCTGCAACCAAGGACTTTGAGTTCTGCTGCTCTAAGAATCTGAAGGTATACCACCAACATAACTTTTCTCTTCAAAAATTGCTTGATTAGCCCCATTTCCAAGGCCTGTATTTATACTTTGGGAAATAAATAGGTTTCAAAGGTTAGGATGGTTGAGACAGTTGGGATGGTTATGGATTAAGGCCCAACTAATCTCATCTAATCATGATTTATATTTTTTAAGGTCGAATTAAGGTACACATGAGTATTGATATAGGCAAGGTGCGTATAACACGCATGTTTCTCAAAGGGAACTCACGTACACAAGGTACACGCGGATTGCAATGCACATACTCACGTATGACACGTGAGTTGCAATGCACATAGTTGCGTGTGCAACCCAAAACTCAAAATAAAAATATATAAGGCTGGTCTAAGGATAATGCATCAAAGGTCATGCACATCTATAGTGTTTAGGTGACTTCAATCCTAATTTTCCTTTTGTGTACCGACATGATGAATGCCAGCTGTTAGTGCCAGAAATTGTTCTTAGACTACTAGAAGAACAAGCCAACACAATCTCAAATAAAAATAAAATAAAATTGGTTTTAAGGGTTTTGGTTTTAAAAACTTCATCATCAAGGAGGAAATAAACATCCACAAGCTAATACAGAACTGAATCATGCAAGTTGGATAAACTGGGGATCAAACACATCCCAATAAGCCATAAATATTACACATGAAATACTAATTCCACCCACAGGCTACAAGCATTAACAAGAAATGAAATTGTAGACTGAGCAATCAACCAGATCAGAAATGAAAAAGCATGACAGGTAAAAAGGATTATCATTTTATATATAATCAATAATAGTCATCCACTTACATAAGAGTTATAAATGCTAGCTTGAGAAATCAAAGCTCCAAAAGCCTCTCCTTGAGTGAAAAATCCAACCCCAAAAGTGTATGTTTGCCTTCCTTTTATCATTACAAAGATAAAGTAGTTCCATAACTACCTTCTAGGTCAAAATTTGAAATAGTTACATCAATTAGTTACATTATAACTCAAAATATTTAAAGACAATTAACCCAAAAATAGCAAATTGGATTTGGGGAAATTTGGCGAATTTCTAAAAATTTAGGCCTCAAAGAGAGGTTTTTTTAAATGAGTATGTTATGAACAAAAGCATCTCTTGTTTTTTTTAAAATTCCCCTTCAATTTATCAGAATACATGCTGCAAAGTTGTGACTAAAATAGGAAATTATTAAATAATTCAAACCCTAAAAATAGTCCACAAAGATGAATTCGAATCTCTCAAACAATAACAACTGTTGCAAAACAGAGAGATTTTTTTGTGAAAATTTTTGTTTTGGACAAAAACCTCTTTTGGTTTTCCAGAATTCTTTTCCTTCACCTCGTAATCTGCTCCCAACGATAATGACAAAAACAAGAAAAACATAGCTGCTATAGGGATCTCCTCATGAAAATATTTGACAAAGGACTAAAAAATGAGGGTCAAATTATAAAGAAAACTTGGAATAAACTTTTATTATAAGTTTTTTAAAGCTTAAAGATATACATATTAACTAATAAGCCCAAAAGACAAACCTTAAAACTAAACTAATGAAATAATTCAACCATTAAAAGCATTAAATCCAACAAAAATCACTGATTGTCAAAAGTTCTTAAAATCAACATAAAATGTAAAATCATTTTAAACCAACGGTTGAAAATTAGGACAAAAAGAATAGATAAACTAGGAACAAGATCTAGTTATAACATCTGGCTCTTGCTGTGGGATGAAGTCCTCCTTGTGAGGCTTCAAGAACCTATAGACCTTATGCCTTATTCATTGGGTGATCAAGTCATTTACCAAATCTCTGCAACTTTCTCAAACTCTGAACACATACCTATGAAATGAAAAAATACTGCTACATACCAGCATATTGAAAAGAATCTACATGCTCGTATAGTGAGCTTATTCTTCTATTTAATCCTACTTCTAATCAGAGGAAGCAACCCAATCAAGTGTAATCATACTTCCAGTGAAGCCAAGAAACCATTTGACTTAGAATCATAATTCCATGCATGCTAATGTTTGAGAAAACCCACAAAGTATGTGATAAATGCAATAAAGAGTATGTAGGAAGCTAATACTTATGACTGGTAATAGGAAGTATGCCAAAAGCTTGAGCATTAGAAAACTTTGAAAAATATAGCTCCATTCAAAAAGCCACGGGATCATGAAATTTCCAATTTAAAACTTCAATGTCTTCATTATATTCATCATAAAGTGAATCATTCTCTTCCTCTCCATTGCTGTTATTTTTAAACTTTGGCTCAAGAATGGAAACCAAGGGCTCTTCAAACTACTTCTCGACCTTTAAATAAAACCCTTGATCAAAACTTGAACAAATAAAATTCTGAAAGTGACCATAAGTCAAGAATGACAGCTTATTTCTTATATCAATAGTAAGAGGTTGAAGAGCAACAACTTCTTCTTCATAACATGATAATCTCATAGCAGGAACTAGGAAATTTCTACTATAATCCACTGAAAGTATATTATCATCGAAAAAGTCATCAAACTGATATGAAGAATCAACACAAGCGTTATTTATATCCTTGTTCATATGAAAATCTGAAAATGATGAAGAAAATTGTCTTAAATCTGAATGATACCTACGTTCTTCTTCCTATTCATAAGCTTGTATATCTTCAACATGAGCTTGATCTCGAAGCATTTTGCAAGCTCAAATGTTCTCCTCCACTCCTTTTGCATCCTCAAACTATTGTCTTAAAGATGATGATTTCCTTTCTAACGAGAAAAAGACAAGATCTGAATGTTGATCCATAACATAATATAACATAGCATGTTTTTCCAAAGGTCTGATCTCTATAGGCATACTAATATAAAAACTTTGAAACCTCCAATTAAATTTAGTAATTGGCTCATTATTCTCCCTTTTCAAACTATAAAATTTGGAAAGAAATTGATCATAAGCTTTATTCTTACCCCAATACTTCAAAAAGACATCATGTAACTCTTCCCACGATCCAATTGAATCATCTTTTAAATTTTGGAACCAAAACCCAGCATCTCCAGCAAATGATTTCGAAAATAACCTTATGACAACATCCTCATGCATGATTTCAAAATTATCAATGAAATTATGAAAAGATCCTAAATGCTTCTTTGCTGTAGTATGGTCTTTTCTAGTAAAATGGGGAAGATATTCAACAAAGTAGGAAGGATAAGGATGTAAGAGAGATGGCAGCCTAAGAGGTTTAAACATCTTCTGTTTGAGTCTAGATTGAAAATGAGGTTCAACAAGCTGTTCACAAGTTTCAGTAGTGATGGTAGAAGGTAATAGGTCATCTTTATTATCTGCAAGATGACCATAATAATTAGGTTCAAGAGATATGGGTATATGTATATCATGCTGCACATGTATTTCAAATGAAGGAATAGGATCAACATCGATAAAACAAGAAGAAGGCAGTCTTTCTTCTTCCAAAGAGGGATATGAACTTGAAGGTTTATGATCATCGGAATAGACAAAAAAAAAATAATTCTTTTAACATGCAATGGGAAAGACAGGAAAGAAATGATGAATAAGAACAAAACCTCATGGAGGAAAGTAACAAGCTGATACTCGGTCTTTCCATTTGGCATCTTCATTTTTCTGTCAACAAAATTTTCCTTACAGTGGAATCTTTAATCGTGGAGTCGCCGGTGAAAAATTGTAGTCTAAAATATTTTTTGACTTTGTTTACCTCTCAAAATTAGATGAATAATGATATCCTAGGGAAGATATACTTCAGCTTCGTCCTTGGCAACAACGCCAAAGATGTTAGTGCCAGAAATTGTTCACTAGAGAACAAGCTAACACAATCTCAAATAAAAATAAAATAAAATTGGTTTTAAGGGTTTTGGTTTTAAAAGATTCATCATCAAGGAGGAAATAAACATCTACAAACTAATACAGAACTGAATCATGCAAGTTGGATAAACTAGGGATCAAACACATCCCAATAAGCCATAAACATTACACATGAAATACTAATTCCACCCACAGGCTATAAGCATTAACAGGAAATGAAATTGTAGACTGAGCAATCAACCGGATTAGAAATGAAAAAGCATGACAGGTAAAAGGGCGTATCAATTTATATATAATCAATAACAGTCATCCACTTACATGAGAGTTATAAATGCTAGCTTGAGAAATCAAAGCTCCAAAAGCCTCTCCTTGAGTGAAAAATCCAACCCCAAAACTGTATGTTTGCCTTCATTTTATCATTACAAAGATAAAGTAGTTCCATAACTACCTTCTAGGTTGAAATTTGAAATAGTTACATATATTAGTTACATGATAACTCAAAATCTTTAAAGACAATTAACCAAAAAATAGCAAATCGGATTTGGGGAAATTTGACGAATTTCTGAAAATTTAGGTCTCAAAGACACCTTCATATCTCTCGATCCGAGACACCTGTGCAAAAAGTGAGAGAGGTTTTTTTAAATGATTATGTTATAAATAAAAATATCTCTTGGTTTTTAAAAATCCCACTTCAATTGATTGGAATACATGCTGCAAAGTTGTGACTAAAACATGAAATTATTAAATAATTCAAACCCTGAAAATAAGCCACAAAGATGAATTCAAATCTATCAAATGATAATAGTTGTTGCAAAACTGAGAGAGGTTTTTGTGAATAATTCTGTTTTGGACAAAAACCTCTTTTTTTTCCAGAATTCATTTCTATCACCTCGTAATATACTCCCAACGATAATGACAAAAACATGAAAAACAAAGCTGCTAGAGGAATCTCCTCAAGAAAATATTTGACAAAGGACTAAAAAATGAGGGTTAGATTATAAAGAAAACTTGGAATAAAATTTTATTATAAGTTTTTGAAAGCTTAAAGATATACATATTAACTAATAAGCCCAAAAGACAAACCTTAAAACTAAACTAATGAAATAATTCAACCATTAAAAGCATTAAATCCAACAAAAATTACTAATTGTCAAAAGTTCTTAAAATCAACATAAAATGTAAAATCATTTTAAACCAATGGTTGAAAATTAGGACAAAAATAATAGATAAACTAAGAAAAAGATTTAGTTACAACATCAACACTCAGACGGAGAAGTTACAATTTGGTTGATAACACCTGTCTCTCCCTTCTCCCTTCTCCCTCCTCCTTTACATGTGTCCCTCCTTCTCCCTCCCCCTTCCTCCTCCCTGCCCTTCCCTTATCCCTCCTCCCTAATCCCTTACCAGTGTCCCTCCTCCCCCCTCTTCCTCCCTCCTCACACCTCCTCCGTCCTCTGTCCTCCCTTCCCCTCCTCCCCCCTCCTCCTTCATCATTGAGACTGATTGGGAACCAAAGGGACACCCCTCATGAGTGCCAGAGGAGGGAGGAAGAGGGAAGTGGGGAAGATAGGAGGGAGGAGGGAGAAGGGAGGGGAGGGTAGGAGGATAAGGGAGGAGGAGGGAGAGGATGGTCATGGCGAAGGGAGGAGGGAGAAGGGAGGGGCGAGAATTTATTTTTTATTTTAATATCATTTTGAACTTAATGTTGTGGGGGTTAGGGGGATGATTAATAAAAAAAATCATTTATATTTTTTTAATGTGATGTTGTTTGGGTGGGGTGGATTTTCTGGGTTAGGGGGTATATATATTTTTTTAATTTGATGTTGTCGGGGGGGGGGGGGTTAGGGGGTTATGGAGGACGATTTAATTTTTTTTTAATGTAATATTTTTTAATATAATGTTGCGGGGTACCATAATGTACTATTCATGAAAATGATAGATAAGAGTTGATAACGGAGTTCACCCCTCCTGGGCTACGTCTCTAGGCCACTTCCAATGGGAAGGCCAACATTACTTAGTCTTCAAAGCTTACAATAATGGGTTTCTAGAATCACTTCTTTTTTTGTTAGTAACCAATAAAAACAGATAGCACCACTATGATCCTCATGAAATTTTGAGAAAATTGAGTATAAACTTGACCATGTTTTCTTGAGGCTTCCTCTGGAACAAAAATCGAGAAACTATGCTTGCATAAAAGACAATACAATACAGATGCGACCTCAATATCCATGCCCATTAATGACTATATGGAACTCGATAACTGTGCCAAAAATGCATTGAGATCTATGTAGAAACCACCTTGGGCACTATGCAAAATCGTCTTGAAAAACATGCAAAACCACCTCAGTATTCATGCTGAAACCACCTTGGGTATTGTGCAAAACTGTCTTGGAATGCATGCAAACTATCTTGAGAATTGTGCATACAACCTTGGGATTCGTGCTGAAACCTTGGTATCCATTGTCAATCTCTATGCCAAAACCACAGTTTTATAGTGGTTTATTTAGGTTAGTTTTTGGCATGGATTTGGGGGCCATGCACCCACTTTGGGCTCCTTTTCCACCTCAAATTCATACGGAAAAAAAAAACCATATCCCATAAGAAGCAGCGTTTTTGGTGGAGTGGTTAAAGCATTGGTAATGAAGGGAGGAGGTTATAGGTTCAAACCCATGGACCTCTCCCCATAACATGTTTTTGGTTACATGTGTATTGGCATATGGCAGACTATGGTTATGTTTGTTATGTTGGTGTAATATTATATGTTGTGGCAAGCACTTGGTCCATGGTTCTATGGCTTATTGATGGTATAGTTTGAATATAATATAATTTATATGGGGGCGCCTCGGTGTTGGCCATGGGGTAAATAATTTTTGTTCAAACTTAAATACAATGTTCCAACCATACATAACAAGGAACACTTGTAGGGTATATGGCTAGGAGGACTTGTGAAGGGTTTGGATGGACCATGGAGGTCTTGGGTTCGATACCCATACTCTCCACAAATTTTTACAAACCATACATTATATCTTTTTGCTAATTTAACCATTTTTGAACATTTTTTTTTTGAAACTTCAACCTTTGATATTTCTGCATCTGGAGTTCGTTTCGCATGAAACAAGCATTGAAGAAAATATCTTGACGAGCTGTTTTACCCTATGAGATTTAATTTTATTTTTGAATACTTTTATGTTGATCAACCATTGTAATATCCTCCTGAATCGAACCTTCCCACTAGGAAGATTTTGGACCACCAAAAACATATTTTCATCTAGAATTCAAGTGAGGACATTTTCATCTCACTTTGTCTCGTAGCACTTGTCCATTCTTCCTGGAACCTATACATCTGACTCAACATAACAAAAATCAGCATTGCACTAACATTGTTAAGTACATTAATCCCATTTTCAATTAAATATTTATTCAATATTATGAAAACCAACCATATACTGTTGATCAATGGAAAGATGAATATCAAAATTGAACATTTGAAAGAGATAGTACCCATATCATGCTTATTTTTTACCATAAAAACACCATCAACCATGACAAGTTCATTGTAGTGAAATGACACTTCCTTTTCATGCTTAGGATTCTTTTTCTCCTTACAGGACATAGACATAAGTGCCAAATTCTGACTTGCATTAACAACCCTTTTTAATTGTTGTGTAGTGCCCAATGAGCTGTAATTTTTAAATGAATGTGAATGTACTATGTACTCAATTCCTTCCTTAAACAAGTGATATTGATTATGTTCTCTATAGAAAATTGCTTTTTCGATCATATAAGTACAGACTACCCAACACAATTCCACGGATATCTAGTGGAACCACATCAAATTCAACCTCATCTACGAATTTTAGATGTTATTGCAAACTTTAGATCACATTGCCTTTTTACTTGCAATATTTTATCTTTTCACATCGAGCCTAATGGATAAGGTTTCTTATGTGTTTTTGTTGTTAATCCCAACTGCTTTACTACTTCTTCCTAAATGAGATTAGCCTGGGATCCACTATCTATGAGTGTGTCGATTTTAGTTTGTTTCGTAATCACCCTTATATGAAACAATTCATTCATTTTTTATCTTTAGAATTGACATGATGTTTAGAAGTAGAAGCACATGAAGAACCAATGTTAGAATCATTA
This sequence comes from Pseudotsuga menziesii, assembly GCA_001517045.1. Taxonomy (NCBI): domain Eukaryota; kingdom Viridiplantae; phylum Streptophyta; class Pinopsida; order Pinales; family Pinaceae; genus Pseudotsuga; species Pseudotsuga menziesii. The sequence continues at coordinate 311,252 of LPNX011220466.1, read as the reverse complement.
CCAACAATAGCTTTACCTTTCACACCTACGATTGTTATATTTGTTTTGTCCTCATACTCTAATCCAAGGTATTCAATGATAATCATGGATTTTTTCTTCCCTTTCCAATCCTTAAACCACTTCAATTTCAATTCTGGATGTAGTACCCAAAAATTTACCTCTTCGTTCCCTTTCTTTTGATAATGCGAGCATGTAGGCCTCTCATCACCTTTCCTCATTGTAGCTGCATGCTTACCTTTCCTTTTTTCCTTGTTGTAATGTCCCTTGGGGATATCAATGGGTATGAGGGACATATCATTATCTCTCTAAGGCTAATTAGATAATTTTAGCACAATGGATTAGTTAAACAAATATTAAAATTCATTTTTCCATATTTGTTTCATGACAAACTACCTTTAATTACAAATAAATTAAAATATATTCAATAATTATTCAAACATCTGATCCAAGGGCTAGGAAGTATTACTAACACCTTCTAGTAGCATCACATATCCATTCCAATCCAATTCAGACATAAATTTCACCTCTAAAGGCCATTTACCTAAATTGCCAGGAAACTTGGGTACAGGGACAGGGATGAGGACAAGGACGAGGACGCCACTTTTTGTAACAAGGGACTTGGGTAGGGTACTGTATATATATATATATATATATATATATATATATATATATAGGAAATAAAAAATTAAATCATTTTCACTAGTATTTGATTTCAATAAGTAACATGCACATTGCTTCAAAGTTCATAAATCATTGATATAAAGTGGAAATTACATATGATCCTTAAGTATAAACATGATATAAGATAATCATAAGACATAAATAAAGTGGAAATTCAAGTTACTATTTTCATATTCATATCAATCATCATTCATCATTCATGATATATGTCCAATCACAATGTCATACACCAACAGGCAACAAGTCTACATCCAAAATTCAAAATGCAAAAAACATTGAACAATGAACAATGAATAATGAATAGCTCAACCACACAAAATGTAGCATGTTTGAGCTTCAACTCTCGAGAAAGATGCATTATAAAGTCACCAGTTTTGAATATAAGATGTAAAAAAAGGATTATTGTTTCTGAATTAAGCTTTTTAGATTTAAATTGCTAGACTGTCTCATGTCTTTCACATTCTAACTGTTTCTTTTGGTTGAAGTTGATATGTCATTGTCATTTAATTTAATATGTGTATGTTTGTATTATGCAATATCCCGACGTGTTGGGACATCCTGTATTGTGAACATCTGAAAGTCATTTTCTGGCATCAGTCATTGGTGGTTGAACTTTGATATCAATTTAGAAATTTACATTTGCTCTCTAATTATATTCTAAAATATATTTCATGGAATTCTTTGTACATTGATGACATTTGGAAGTTTAGATTGTTCTATTTGGGCTGTGTTAGTGCTAGAAATTGTTCCAGACTACAAGATGAACAAGCCAACACAATCTCTATTATGAAACAAAATAAAGCTGTCTCTTTGTATTGTTTTTGGTCTGAAATTTTCATAAACAAGAGGGTAACATAAAACAAGATAAAACATATACTAAATCATATAAAACTCAGAAACTGAGATGAACCATATATAACAAATAAACCAGAAAGAACAAAGAAAGAAACTGAGTTCCACCTATAACCTACAAGCATTTCATGAATAAAACATATACAAGAAATGAAATTGCACATTGAGTGATTCAACAAACCATAAATGAAACCAATTATGAAGATAATATGGGCTTATAAGTGATATATATCATAATCAGTCAAGAAAATTACATGGGAGTTTGGATCTTAGCTTGAAATAGTAGCTTTTGAGCCTCCCCTTGCAAAAAACTCGAACCCTCGTACCATCTAATTCCTTTCTTTTATCCTTCTTCCATCCCAAAAAATAGTTGCTTAATTTCCTAACTAACTTTAGGTCAAGTCCTCGAAACTTTAAAAAAAGTTACTTAACTACATAACTAACTTCTAGGTACATCTCTCGAAACGGCTACAAAATGATTATTTTACAAACTATACTATTAATCTTTACAAAAATTGACTATATGACACCTGTCAGAAATGATATTTTAAAGATTTTTGGCTGCTTCAGCCAAAAGTGCTATCCCTTCCAGAGATTGTGATTTTCTTCTGGTTCTTTGTTGCTCAGCTTCCAAGTCTTCAACACTCCTTGACAGTTCCTGATTCTGTTGAGTTAAATCTTGAATTTTCTGATTTAACTCCTCAAATTTGCTTTGTGTCTGCCTCTTCCTTTTTAATGCTTCCTTTGAAACCACAATCAACTCCTGATAATGGGTGTTAATATCTTCAATATCTTCTGTTAACCTCCTGTTTTCCATGACCAAACCTTCATTTGTTTCATTCAGAAAATCCATTTGATACTTGTACTATTTAACTATTTTCTGAAGATTTTCATTCTCCGAGTCTATGAATTTTCCTTCTTGGAATGAAGAAGCTTCCTCAGATAACCAAGGAATATTTAATTTCTTGAAAATTTCCTTATCATCTTCTTCATGCTATTCTGTTACTGCTACAAGAACCTTTTGAGATTTTTCTCCCTTAAAACTGGAATCTTTGGGCTGTTCTTCAACTATGTCTTTCACTAGAGAAGGCTTCACAGTCACTGAATCTTCTCTCTTACTATCTACCTACTCAGAATTCAGGTCTTCATCTTCTTTTAAATCTTCTTGGGGTGAGGAGTCTTCTATCACAGTAACCTTCTCCTTAGCCAACTTTGGATTCAAAATATTTTTCATATTCAGTCTTAACTTGTTCTTTGGTCTTGTTTTGGGTATCCAATTTGACTCACCTATCATTGCATAAGACCTGCCATGAAAATTTAAACTGGAAATTAGTACACCTTCACTTTTTAATTCAACCATTGACTTTCCTTTAGTTTTTTTACTGGGACTCTGTATGTTCTCCACTTCAATCTCAGCTGAAATAGAAGCATCTGCCATGTTTTCTTGGATGTCATTGACATTCTAATCAAGATCAACTGATTTATTTTCTTCTTCCTGTTCTAAAACTATTGCCTAGACTTCTTCCACACCTTCAGAAATTTCTATCTGGTTATCTTCATCAACCTGTCTTTGCTCTCCACCTACAGGTTCTTCGAGCTTCTGAGCTAAAGAATCCACTTTATCATTCTCTTTTGCTCAATAAACAATGTCTTACTTCTTCAATATTTTAACCAGATTGTGAATTTTATTCATTTGTCTCTTATTTTACTAGTATTCTTTTTCACTTTGAAACCCTGACCAGAACAAGAAGTAGTCCCAAGTTTTACCTTTTTTCCGAAGCACAGTACAAATGACCAACTTTATCAGTCCATGGTGGAAAATAGATTGCTTGGTATGATATTTATGTCCCTTTATCCTACTTGACATTTTATGTAGGCTCTTTAGGAAAAAGAAGGGGAGATTCATCTTCAATTCTTGGATTAGGTGCTGTAAAAATCTGATATGATACATAAAGACAGAAGAAAATCTACCTTCACAAGTTATATAAATATGTAAAATATTAATAGGCTCCCTCCACTCAGGTTTGAAATTCTGTACATGCACACCCTTGCCCCAATCTGCTACAATCTCAGGCAACAGGAAATCCTCCGAATTGAAGGTAAATGGCACTTTTTTAAACCAAAATTCACCCTCATCTACAATTTCTGTTGCTTTAGCTATCATGTCTCTTGTTAACTCAATTTTGAGGGTATTGAACAGAACTATATATTTCTCTAACCCTTGGGCAAATCCATATGATACTTCAAAATGATAACCATCATTTTTTTCGAAATACTTAAACTAGCTAGCTTTTTGGAACAATTTTGCACATTCAGGAAAGATTCTAGCCCAACCCATATCAAAAGGTTCAGGCATGTTGGTTTTGCCACTCCTCTTCATCTCTCTACACTAAACCCTAACTGTATCTTTCTTTCAAAAAAAAAGTTAAAACTATCTCAAAAATATCTCACTACATAAATAGACTAGAGGCTGAGAAAAATCTGGACCACAACTTGTGATTTCTCAATTACCCTTATCAAAACTAACCCTCTGTCAATGTAAATCATGATTCAATTAATGTTTTCTATATCTGGTTGCATACCTATGACTATGATGATTTGTAATGCTGAAAATACAATTTTCTGTCCTCATTCATGTGAGACAAACCTCCACAATTTCCTCTTCGACAGTCATAATTACACCCAGGTCATTTAATAATTTTGTCAAATTAAAAAAGCATAAGGTGAACCCATGATATTCTCATCTTCTCATATGCCTATCAAATTCTCTACTAGCTTTGAACAAACTCCGTGGATGCACTATCATAAATACTTAAGAAATTTCCAATCTTCCAGACTCAGGACAACTGCAATTTACCTGCATAATCCTTACATGATCGTGTACACTTGTCATAATTATTATGTGGTCTATACACGTATCATTTTGTCTTTACAGATGTAAAAAAACCATCATTTACGATTTTGAACAACCAACGAGCTGATATTATAATTTTTTTAAGTGTCGATTTTTTTGTAGCGCTTTAGTTCACAGTCCCTCCCATTTGTGCTACATGAATCTGCCTGACAAATATTTTTGACACATGGATCCAAAACAAAGGGTTAAGTGGTATGATTCAACTTAGACCAAACCTTGTGATAGATTTTTTCGACTTCTCAGAAAAATATACACCTAATAAGCCCATTAAAACTATTAAACCAACAAAATAAAGTAAATTAAAAAAGAAATGATATGGAATCAAATGAAAATATGCTCATAATTATAATACCTCAAAACCAGATTCAAAATTAAAATAAATATGAAAAACAATTCTTTGGAAATAACATGTAATCTAGAAACAAAACCTAGCTATGACAGGCTGCAGCTGAGACACAATGGTCATAGTTGTATCATTTTTTGGCATCATTCATTAGTGGTTGAACTTTGACATCAATTTACAAGGATAACATGTGCAAAATATTAGAGAGAATTGCTCTCTAATCAAATTTAAAAATATTTTTGCAGCTTCTCCTCTGTTTGACATCGTAGGCTTTGACTGAAGTCAAAGTGTGCGTTGGGAGAGTGGGAAGGCCCGCAGGGTGTTAAGAGGGTAGGGGGATCCATGCCCACCCCGTACCTATTCATAAAAGGAAAAAAATTTAAAAAAAAGATATTTCTTTCAAATTTTCACAGAGATAAGTTTCCTGAAGTCCCCAAAATCAGGGGACGGGGTCCCCTGAAGTCCCCAAGTTTCTTGTTTTTGTCAAAAGGTTTCTGGTACTCGGGGACTTCGATGGGTACTTCAGGGGAATTCTGTGAGGTCCTCGACCCCATTTTGGAGGCATGGGGATGGTACCCGGGATGGGGGCACGAACCCAGCCCCTGGGGACGGGTACCCCTGTAACACAACCTGCATTTACTCTTAATCATGATTAACTAGTAATTAGTGTTCCAATTATGATACTTAATGACAATTAGCACACGATTGATGGTACTTATTATAATTTCATATGTTTATCACTTAAACATTCTTTATCAATTCCAATGGCTAATTAACACCTAATAACATGTAAATTAGGGATAATTATCATTTTTTAATTAATTAAACATTGTAATTATGAAAAAAGATTCCATAAGAACTAGTTAATCAATCATTCAATACTAACAACTAGTCTTGCACAAATTCGACATGAAACCATGCAGATGAACCAAAAATTAAACCTATAACAATTATACAAATATTTAAGCATGCATGTACAACAAAATAAATTACTTTTTCATATCTGATCCGAGTACATAAACGAAGGATATTTCAAGTTCAAACAACACAATTAGTTAATAAACACTGTCAAAAATTCAATCAAACCAATCGTACCAAGTTTCGAGGAAAAAAAAGATGAAGGTAAATATATGGAAAACATCATTCTACAACACAATTAAATCATCAATAACAGATCATATGGTTTTACATTCATCTTTTACCAAAAACAAAGATTTGAATCCAAAAACTATTTGTCAATTTCACTGCAATGTACCTAGTTTCCGATTGAACTTTCAAAATTCCAAATAAAGAGAAATATATGACTATTGTAACTCATGGAAATCATATCAGGGATCACTTACATTCATATGGCTGTAGCTTTCCACCCATATAAATTCCATTAAACAATCCACAAAGAAGTTAATTCTACTCATCCAAATTGAATAGTAATTCTAGGAATCACTCAGAATAACTAAATCTACAGCTCATAGAATAATTCAAATGCAACTAAAACTATAAATAACATGTTTTATTATTCATAATAGTGGTATATATAATCCTAACATTTTTTCAAACACTTCAAGACAATTCCATTGAAGGAGCTAGAAATTGGAAATTGATCTAGAATTTTGGTAGACATTTCCCCAACACTACCAAGAAGATTTATCCTCACATCATCACACACATTTAAATATTATTTTTATACATAATCATAAAATTAATCCTCAAGAATTTTTACAAACACTTCATGTGATAATTCTCCAAACTATGCCAAGCAGTCCGATCAAAGAACTAGTTTTTGAATAAAAGGTAGAAGCATCAAAGAGAAGTGGCTTAAGCCATTCCAAGAATATTGTAACATCAAAATACACATTATATAATTAATGGGGGCATAAATATCATTTCTGTATAAGAGGTACCAAATAAATATTTCCTCAAACAATTTGTGCACAAAATCCCAAAAACTAGTTTATAATTCCTTCATAAAATTTACTTGCATAAATAAATTAAATTCTATGAGAAATTTATTCCAAAAATAAATCATATGTTTCATAAAAAAATTCATGTGCATACATAAATAAATTAGATCATATCCAAGTAAATTAAATAAACATGAGATAAATCACTTATCTTATCAACGCGCAACTGGCATCATCCGTACCACATCCCAACCATCCCTTGGCACTGCCAAGCCATATTGCACTTTGAAAGGCCAACCCTGATATGAGGCCACATATCCATAATAAAGGTGCACTGAAGACTAAGTCAAGTATCAGCTTGAAATTCCAAAACTCTATTCCTCACCACATACTTATTCTTCCACCCCACTACTAGGTGCAATGGTACTCTAGACCCCCCCTAGGATATCGACATATCACCATTCACCATCAGGATTTATGTGCAGGTGTAGGACAAATCCAAGTAGTGGAAATAGAGGAACATCAAAGGTATGAACAACCATAATCAACAACCATCCAAAATAACCCTGAAAAACAACCCCCAAACCAAGGATATGAAACATGGATTTATAGAATAAAGAAGGCAATCCTAACTCAATGGGGTCAATCAAACCAAGGTAAGCTAACTTGAGTCAATCCAAGGGGGGTGATTCAACCATAAGAGGTTAACTCTAATGCAACCCAAGAAATTTGAATTTCAAGGAGAGTGACTCCAAGCCACTCCACTCGACTCAAATTCATGTGTGGACACATCATCCATGAAGATGAATCAAAATTAGTGAGGTGAAGTGTCACAAAATCCAAGGAATCTTCCCAAAATAGAAACAGGGGGTTACACAAGGATTTACAAAAGGAATTACACAAGAGTTACACAAGTATTTACACAAGGAGTTACATAATTATTTACACAACTTTTAAGGTTTTAAGGCTAAAAATAGCTAGTGAGGGAACACGTGTGCAAATGGGAATTACAAAACCAAGTGTAACCTTCACAAAGGAGTTACAAAAACACCAAAGGGCATCAATAAACAAGTGGAACCCACCCAAAGTCCAAGGAGGTGCACTAAATCATGAATTAGGCTCAATAATATAAACATAGTTAAAAATAATCAAAAGTTGGGTCCATTGTACAATGTTTGAGTGATCATCAAATAATAAAGCCACTAAGGAATAAATATGGACCAAGATCAACAAAAAAAGTTCTAAAGTGCTAGGATTGTTCCCATTCCCCCTCACATTGTGGATCTAGGCCTCCCATACTCTTTTAGTGGTCCCCAATGTGCCGGTTGTTTAAATTAATTAATTATTTACAAAATAATAATAATATCTCTAGGTCCTTAAAGACCCTTTTTACGGCACCCTGCTCCACAATAATAAACAATTATAAATTACATATGTCCAGGGATTAATAAACTGGGTTTACATCCCCTCCCCCTTAAACCATGCATCTTCCTTTTCTGCATAATACATACATGCTTTTAGAACTTTCAAAGGGATCACTACTTTCAATTTCAATTAGTATTTCTCGGAACTCCTCTTCTAAGAAACCACAATAATTCCCATTACTACTTTCCTTTCTGTCTCCACTTCCTTTGTGATGTGATTCCCTCTACTTAACTTGTTGCTCAAGATATCGTCATCCCATTTTTTGGCTTCCTGTACGAGAACCAATACTAGTAGCAAGGGTCAATATTCAATCCCCATTACAGGGTCTTCAAATATCAATAAAGATACATTCACCCGAAAATCATATTTAATCAACCATATGATTAACATCATGTATAAAAATGTATTATACATGATATAAGAGTATTCTTTAACTACCAAACCATGAACATAAAGATAGAATAAATCAGTCAGCATGGAACCTATATAGAATACAATAACATGAATAGCACATGAGAGAATGCTTATCTCAAATTTGGGAAACTAGCTTCAACAAGAGAATGTTCCTCCCATAAGAAGAGCACAATCAGTTTATCAACTCTCAGAACTACCAGTTCTGAGAACCTCAATGCTTCCCACTACTACTTTCATGTCCGTCTTCACTGCCTATGGGGTCACTGTCCCATTTCCTAGCTTCATGTGAGAGAACATAGACTAGTAGAGTGATATGACAGAAGCAAAGTGGTGACAATACATCAAACTACCTCTTTGGAAATGGTTACTAGAATTCTATCTGAGGGAATCCAGGAACTTGGTCCCAACAGTTAAACCATATTCTTCAACAAATATACTTGAAATAGAGATGCATATTTAACAAGGATGATTTTTCACATTCTTCAATAGACACATGGTTAGCAGTAAAGATATATACTGTTCAACAAGATTCTTAAAATACATCTTTCAAAAAATAAATTTTCTAATTAATTACATGAAATACTTCAGTATATGCAAGGCACTTGAGATATAGATACTTCTTCAACAAAATACTTGAAATGCATCTAACTGAATCTTATTCTAATGAATTTCAATCATATGAAATGCATCTAATATACATGAAATGTGTTTAGATAATTCAATCGCATGATATGCATTACCAATATGCTTTTGCATGATTTATCACTCAAACAATTTTCCTACAAGGATGCATGAAGTGTCACCAGATATTTTTCCAACAAATGTATGAACTATCACTATGATATTTTACAAAGATGCATTTCAATAAAAGTATTTGATATACTACAAGGATACCCAAGCAAGAAAATTTCAACAAAGATCACAAGGATATATTTTCTTTCAACAAGATCCCTCGATCGTTTCCTGACAAAGATACTAGTACCGCATTCTACACAATTAGTATTTTTTTTGTGTAAATAAAAGTTTTATTACTGTGAAATTCAAAGGTACATAGACTCCACCATCCTAGGGATCAGCTGGAAGCCCCACATAAACACCATTACAGACTTTGACAGCCCTTCTTAGACACCATTAAAGACCCTTACATATGAAACATTTCCCAAAATGAGGGAGATCCCCGCCATGGCAGGGTTCAATCCAGATACTTAGACACCTATCTCCTAAAATATCCTGGCTAACATCATCTAAACCTACTGACATAGTTATAAGTTGAAAATCACATAACGGAGACATAAACTGCACCAACATCAGGGAGAAAGACCAAATTTGGGGGTGCTCAGGCTCTGCTACAGACCAACTAAGCCCCCACCCAATTGAGCCAAGCTATGACCTTCAGACTACCTGCTGGGGCCATCCTCCTAGAGCCGATCCATCCCCAAATGGAAGAGAACGATCCCTAAGTGAGTGGAAATCTGGTCCACCTTGCAATGCATCAACCTGTTTTCAATACCTTGAGCATGGAGCTAATTGATAATCTCCCTACTCTCCACATGCTGCTCCTTCCATGTCGGGACTGGGATAGTGTCACCTTCAGCCTTCACCTCCACTTCCTCCCTTGTAGCTTCCACCTTGAGAGCCAATTGAGAGACCAAATTCATCATGACCCAATAAATCATAATCAGACGATCATGAGCAGAATCCCTTCCTATGGTAGAACCAGGGTCGACCACCCACTCCTTAACTTCCATCCTGACCTCTTCAATTGGAATCCTCTTCACCTTCTTCCACAACTCTTTCTCCATCCTCTCTGTAACTTTGCGAGCCTCGAGAGGGATGCGGTATTTAAAGAATTCCACTGCAACCTAGGCCTGGAGATGTGCTCGAGTTGCTCTACCCCTATCCCTCTTGGCCAACCCCTTCCCCTTGGCACGAGCCTGGATATCATCAATTTTTTCACTCTTCCTCCCAAAATTGTCTCGAGGAGGTGCAATCACTTCGGTTCCTTGTAAGTGATTGATAAGAACTCGCTGGGATTTCCCACAGCCCTCCCTATTCCCATAAATCAGTACACTATACAGATCTTTCCTCTTAAGGTAGGTAACGAGCCATACATACAAGCCATTATTAATAGGAGTTGTTCCTCCCACCACCTTAACAATCCCGTCCTTGTCATCGATTTCCCTACCCCTATAATCATCCCTCCCTGTACTCGGAACAAGTTAGGACCTCATGCCTCTCGTCATCTCCCGATCTCGCTTTCTCAGAAAATCCATCATGTCCTCCTTTGCAAGCCGAGAGTTGTACTTCAAATTAATGGACCGGGGGTTGGCAGGAATTCTGATGTGCCTTCTTCTCAGGGTTACGTGTGGATTTGAGCGAGGGACGTAGATGTATTGGGTCACAAATTTGTCCATTTTTCCATCACTTATCAACATATATTTTATCCCTTTTCTTCCCTTTATCGGCCTTTTATCATTCCATTTTCCATTAATTTGTTGTAACTGTGCGTAAAACAACATACTACTTCCATTGATGTTTTAAGTGGTTAATAATGATTATTTTCCTTTATCTTTGATGAATTGAATACTATTATGCATATGTTTACTAATGATGGTTTGTGGAGTGATTTGTCACATACAAGACGCTCACAACTAGCTATTACAACCTTAACCAAAAATGCAGGCCACATAAGAACACCTTGATTCACGTCTCTATTTTTGGGTAGATGGAACATAATATCAAAAATCTGAGACATGGGTTTTGTGCATAACAACCTCATTTACCTGACTCTCTACAGAATTTTCAAAAAAAGCCACGGTTTTTGATATACAGGTGGTTATTTGAGAGGGTATTTTCCAGATTTACTATTGTGGCCGGTTCCAAAGTTGTTAGCAGTTACGACCGTGTTTCAGCTGTTACAGATCACAAGTTGGGGGTTTAGTTACTCATTTCCATGAGATAATTTTATGTATAAATATGTAATCAATCTCATTGAGAAAGGGGAGGAGGAGAGAAAGCAATGTTATGATGTAGGATTTGATCCCAATCTATTCTAATCATTCCATTCTGATAATACATGCTAGCAGTTTCTTAATTCTAGAGTTGTAGACTTTTATTGTGGAGATCTAGCTCTGCTCAATGGAGGAAGGGCCCTCTTCCTTGAGTAGATGCTGGTACTGTTAATTGTAAGTGTATTATTTTGTAGATTTGTTTATTATTTAGTTCATGCTTTCATTCATTAGATTTATCATAGTTGTTTTATTATTCAGTTCATGTTTTTATTCATTAGATTTATCATAGAGTTCTCCTCTTAATCCATTTTGATAGATCGTTGGCCAACAGAACACTTATTTTAGATTTATGCAATTAGATCTTGTTTCATAGGAATAGATTTTGTTTGAAGTGTGTTCAATTTACAGTTTGATTTTATGAATAGTTTTGAGGATTGATTTACTTTCAAGAAGGTGTGATCTAGTTTACAAAGAGTTTCGATTGCATACCAATAGATAACAATGTCAGGTAGAAATTGTGCTTGCATAGATATTGCATGATACATTTGAAATAAAAGACTTCCTCAGGTTGACAATTTATGTTTAGCACTCTGCATTTTAAGTTTTAATTAACTGGCATATATTGGGCCCAACATTTTGGTGCCGCTGTCGGGGAAGTTATCAATGGTGCAAAAGTACATCTGACATTGTTTTGTAGATGCATTGTTAAAGTAGGGAATGTAGGTTGCATGATTGCATTTCATTTTATTGAATTTATTTTGAGTGTGAATTTTCTGTCTTTACATCCAACTTTATTTCATTTTCAATCTTTGGAGCATAAATCTTATCATTCCCCTTAGTGGTGTTGTAAGCACCACCCATTCTACTAATAAGTTGACAGGAACATTTGAAGGAGGAGCCTTAGAATAGCACATGAATAATCTATGAATATATGGAAGGTAAGAAATATGGAGAAGTTGTTACCTTTGAATTTCCCATCAGATATTCAGGAAGAGTGGCGCCAACGAAAAGCATCCCCCCACATGTTCTACCAAATTTTCACGGTTTGGAAAATGAAGGCCCTGATGTATTTTTATTTCAATTCGAAGTACTTTGTAGAGGATATGGTTATTGTGATAATGATCAAAAGTTGAATGTGTTCCCCCTTACTCTAAAAGGAACAACCCTCCGATGGTTCATGAGCCTTGGTGGGAATTGTATACAAACTTGGGTAGACATAAAACATGCATTCTCGAAAAGGTATGAAGATTATTGTAGGGTCAATGAAGACATCTTCGAAATGACACAAGGAGAAGAAGAGAGTCTGGAGGAATACATAGAATGCTTTCAATATAACCTCCAAATATCCAAACAAAGGAAACTGGGGAAGGAGACCTTGAAAACACTTCTTCTCAAGGGAATCCAAGCTAAATATTTAGAAATCTTAAATCTAATGGGAACAGGTAATGTATTTCAGTTAGCATATGATGATATTTGTGAGTTATGTAGAAGGGAAATTCAAGTGGAAACTTCAAGACTGGTAAGAATTATAGTAATCCTTCTTTTCAATCTTTGAAATCTACTGCAAGAACAAGAGTTATAGGAGCTGAAATCAACCATTTATTTGAAATTCCTAAAGCTGATTCACAATTGGGTGTTTTGCAGGATAAGGAAAAGCAGAAGGAAATAAGAGAAGTAAGGGATTTCCCTTTGGATAGTCTTGAAAGTTGTGGTATATGTGACTTGACGCATTCCACAGATTGTTGCCCCTCCATAGCCTAGATAAAAGCAACATATCAAAGAGATATGGGAGTTGCAACCAACTCATTGCAATAGTCATGTCAACCATGGCCTACATCTATGGTTCAAAAATATATCCCTCTATTTCCTTACTTTCATACTTAGGCATTGAATACTCTTCCACCATGGCAGTTGTTGTAGCCTCAATTTAACTCTTACCTACCTTATCCACAAGGTTGGAATGGCATATCTTATGATCACATGGCCACTCTCTCTCATGCTGCAACACAACTTGGTCCTTCAATATCAACCTCACAAACCAATTCTATACATCAGTCACACCTATCTTCTCATCAAACTCCTTGGTATCCAACACAATTTCCTGTCCAATCCACCCTCCACCCTAACCATAATAAAGCAATACAGTATGCTTATAGTGTTGAACTACAAAAATTTCCTACATTTTCCTCGTGTTCTACCTCACCTACACTGCTGCAAAAAGACTGTGCATTGTTGCAACAATTCTATACGAGGCCTGAACATGTTTTAAATCCAAGACTTGGAAGTGAAGTTTCTTATGATCATCAACAAGTTAACAAGATCAACAAATTTGATGAAGAACATACATTGGAACCAAAAACATCATTCACATCATTAGATTTGAATCTCTTTTGCATTGAGGAAGATCAGTTTACTAAAGAGCTTCATGGTGTAACATCCATGAGAAATCAAGGGAGCAAAGACTATATTGAAGCTTGGTTTCAATCTGTCACCGGTTTGGAGCATCATTCCATACTTCACCAATTCTTGGCAACATCATTTCAAGAGAAGTTGGTCTCTCATATCCTAGCATTCATAAAGTTATATTTTTCTGTTGGGAGTATGAGCATACTTGAGTCACTTCTTTGAAAGTGGCTCCATTGGAAATATGCATACACCTGAACAATTTTTATATTTCTAAGTTGAATAGGGTAGGATAGAATAACATAATAAAACCATGCTTTTGTTTTTTTAGTTTTTACTTTTGAATAAGTATGCTCTCTTCTCGCGCCTTGTTGCAATTTGGAAGATCAGAAAATAGAAATATAAGGAATGGGTATGAGATGTTTTCAAGAATATTTTGGAATTGTTGACTATTTGAACAAAATTCTTAAATCATTTTTGTCTTCAATGTTCAAAAATTAATTTGTCTCTATTTGTTACAAAAATACAAACTTTCCTGAAAACAAAATTATAGTAATTAGGGAAGGTGAATGAAGGATCCATAGGAAAATGAGCCAACGATTATAGAACCCTTCAAGATTGAACTTTGGCATGAATTTTTTAACTGCAACACCCAGCTGTAACTGTCAGCTGTAACGGTGAGCTGCAACACCCAACTATGACTCATTACTGTCAGTTGTAACAGTCAGTTGCAACACCCAGCTATGACTTTCTTGGAGGTGATAATTTATGAATTTGAGATACGTGTGTGTTGCACATCATGATATGTATTTCTTTTTCATTTATAGATAACACATCCATAAAAATACACATGCTTTCTTTCAACATTATATCATTTTTAAGAATTGCAGCTGCGGCTGCAACAGACTATGTAAGTCAATATAGGTGCTCAATGCTTGAAATTGTTTTGTATGGGTGTGTGATATATATAAATTTACATCATCAAAAACATTCACACCTATACCTGTCACTTTTTGGGGGTAAAATTTCAATTATTAAATTTTTGGTGGCATTTTGGCTTGAATTTTTACTGAAACATAGTCGGAACAGTCCGTTTTTTGGAGACCAAATAGACTTATTTTTAAAACATGTTTACATACCAAGTATCCCTTTTAATCTAGTTTCCAAAACAATTTGAATTTTTAATATTGGATATCAAACGAAATATTTATGGCCAAAATACTAACAGGGTGTCAAGCAGGCAACTTAGGAACAGAGCTGGGACAGTCAATTTTTGCATGCCTTAGTGGACATATATTGAAACCCTATTTTATTGTTCTATTCCCCTATGAATCTATTTTACAACACAATTTGAATTACTCCATTCCGATATTGTATGCAAATTGTATGACCAAAATACCGACCGCCTATCACAAATCAGCTTTCCTAAAACTCTGTTCATTGGCTTATTTAACCCATCAATTCTTATTGGATTAAAAACATGTTTCTAATGGGGATACCTACATGAATCTAATTTCATCTCCAATTGGAATCACATCAATCCATTATCAAACGATAAATTTAAGCCTAAAACCGTGACTGTTGGTCTAGTCTAGAATTTGAAAAAACACCTTGTCATGCAGGCTGTTACTGAGTGATTTTGAATATAATTACATAGAATTTTAAAAACCCATTTCTAAGGGAAATATACCTATGAATTTAATTTCATTTGGATTTGGAATCACTCAAATTGGACAAGTAAAGGAGAAGCTATGATCAGAATACTGTTGATGAGTGTAGATGGACATTGCTCTCCGGTAAGTATAAAATGGATTTTGTTTTGTTCACTTTTCTTTGGATTTGTTTTATAATAAATTGATTCTTGTTTTTTTTTAATAATTTTTGGGTATAGAAATACCAATCATCTCTCTTCTTCCATCATCTCATGTTTTATTGCAAGCAAGTGCTAGGTTTTTGCAAGTCCTTGGAAGAAAAAGGTCAATACATGCACAAGTGACTCTTGAAGACTTTTTCTCAATTTGAAAATGGATTGAGCACATAAAAAATGGAGAGATTTATGTGAAAACCATATAGAGACCATTGTTCCATAAGTCAAGTCCCATTGCTACATGCCACGCATCCTTTACCAATTGTTTCCAAAAAGAAACCTCTCAAGAAGCGAAGTATGCTATGGTAGATTCATTCACCCTCCTCATTTCAAAATCCTAAAATCCATTCATGTCGAAGTCCCACTTTCCACTGCTTATGTGGTCAACCTTAACCTTTTTATTTGCCATCATTACTACATCATGACATCACATATGATTTCCACTTCTGAGTTTCATGTTGGTTATATCTTTCACTATGATTCTTCACAATCATTTATTTTGTACTCGTATTGGATGATGTGGAATTAATTAACGTCCAACTTCCAATGGTCTTGTCCCCTCGACTCCAACACATCATCTGGGATCGAGATTAGAGTTTTATAGTCCCTTGGTATCTGCATGAATCAATGGCATATTTCCTTGTTGTTAATCATGAGGATTCATCAATGCCTCTTGATTAAGAAATCTTGCAGGTGACTCGACTCCAACACATCCACTCGTACCTATCAAGATGCGCTAAGGTAATTTAGAGCTCACTGTAATTAAAGGTGAGTTGCTTCACATTGGTTAACGACATACATTAATGGCCAGTAATCCAATGATTTCTTTCCATGCTTGATTTCAGCACAATCATTCGCATGGTAAGAATTGTACCTCGGTTTTGTAGCGGCAGAAGATTATGTGATCTAATGGTTTCAACAGTGATTTGCAGCATCATTTGTTTCAGTAGTTTTGCAATTCCTTTCCATTTTTTCGAGCAGTTTATTTTCAGAATAAGAGAAGGAGCTCTCTGCTTTTATGGTAGAATTCCTCCTCATCATTTGTCTCAGTAGTTAGTCTTACATGCAACCAACACAACATCATGGATCAAATTCAGCCTCATCCAGTTGCAACTCTCATATACATCTGTCTCAGCATTAGATCAACCTATATTTCTCCAGCATCATTCCATCCATGCCAAGCAAGGATCCCGTGGAGGTAAAATTGAGGTAAAATAGCATTAGTTTTTTATTTATTAAAGATTTAGGAATCTGTCATGAAGAACCACTAAGAATTATCCCTTTCTGTTTTCCATATAGCATTTTATGTCCATCCATTTCCATCATTTCCCACTCAATTCTAACACCCTCATTCATGCACATCCAATTCAAATTCCTACCCAACATCTCACCAACCCAATTGTCCATGCATCAAAATAATCAAAGGATACCTTATTGTTGTCACACAAGAACCAACAATAAGAAGTTTTGCTGCTACCACACAAGAACCAACAGTAAGAAAAGAGGTCTTGTTGCTGCCACACAAGAACCAACAGTAAGAAATGATGCTCTGTTGCCACATAAAAACAGTGAGGAGAATTAAAAAATCTGATACACATATTGGAAGAAAAGGATAGGCTGGTCACAAGAACCTACAATAGAAGAATCCTATGCTACCATACAACAGAGGATGCATTTCAAAGGTATGTGTTTCTTGGTTCACCTAATATATAAATAGGTTCAAAAGCATGGATGTTGTGGCTACACATAGAAGGACAATATAGGGGGCTTAGTTGCAAGTTACATGAATGGATCTTCTATCAAAAACCACATATCATCATTTCCAGTATGTACAAGATAGAAGGAAAGTTTGATAGCAACAATAATATAAAGTCCTATTACTGTAAATGTGAGGAATGGAAATCACGCCATGGTATGCTTGGTTACTTCTACCTCTACTAGAAGCATACTTTTTCATATTTTTTTTTTTTTTGCATGGGACTCTATATCAGATTTCTATGAATGCATCACTAGTGAAAATATTGATTTCCTATGCAAGAACGTTTATCTCACGAGTAATACCAAGTGCCATAAAATTTGTACCTTGTGAAGATAATGATCATTTTTGTCAACAAGTGGATCTGAAAGGAAATCCATTTATGAAGAAAATGCCTTTGAGAATTCAGGTGACCTAGAAGATTAGCTATCTCATGAATGAAATGAGTTGCAAGGAGTGTGAAAAAAAAAGGAGCTTCAACATTTATTAAGTAAGCATTCCATGGGCATATTTCAAAATCAGTAATTATAGCAGTACTCCAACACATCCTTAACAGTATTATGCTGTAGGTAGAAGATGAGACAATTTTATGACATTCTTTTCTCCACATGAATATTGGAGGGCTACAAAACACATTGGAATTTCCATATTTTGTCTTGGGGCAGCCACATCTTTGCTAGCTCATCTTAATTACATGGTAAAATTGGCATTTTGATACCATGACCTGATTTGAATAAGGTTTGGTGCTATCACAAAATTTATATGCATAAGTTTTGTTGAGTGATTGAGAGCCATATAAATTTGATATCTACATTCATGTAGCAACATCCTAAATAGATCTACGTTATATTCTTCTCCATGGAGCAATGGGCCAACTGTTAAAAGTGAAATGTTTGTGAAGATTTGAGAATCATTGAATGCTGCATATATTCGTTTATATCTTCCAAGGAATCAAAGAATGAAACATGTTAAGTTTGGGGGATATGGCTACTTTCCAACTAATATAACAACTGCTACTTTCCATGAGGACATGTAAAATTATTCAGTTTGGGGGAGGAGCTACTATGCTTGTTGGTTTGCCATTCACATTCATATTTCTCATGCATATTGTTCCTTATATAAAATGCAGAATTTGAATTAAGAATATCTCACAAACCATGCATTGGATCCTCATAAAATTTGGACAGGGAATGCATAACATCATGAAGAACAAATATGGTAATTTTCAGCTCAATCTAATGCATGGTTTTCGAGAAAATGACCATCATCACCTACAGAAAATTTGCATTTTTCTTGAAATCCGTGATGTGGGTTTCTCTAATTTTTGGTGTGGAGATGCATTAGAATGGTAATTACTTTCTTGCAAAATTTGAACCCAACCATATTTTGTATTTTGTGAAACATTGGTTCAGGAATTTTAGCTACAACAAATTTTTATTCATGTTCATCTACAAAAGTGTAAAAATTGGAATGAGCATATCTTGCAATTGGTAAGTTGGATTCTCATGATTTTTGGATAGGAAGTGAATAATACCAATATGAACAAGCTTGGTAAGTTTCATCCCAATCCAATGTACGAAATTTAAGAAAATGACCATAATCACCTACAGTCAATTTGCATTTTTCTCAAAATTTGTGATGCGGGGTATCTCTGATTTTTGCTGTGTAGGTGCATTGGACTAGTATAAATATTCTTAAAAGATTTCAGCCAAACCCAGTTCGTCATTTGGGAGAAAATGACTTTGAAAGTTTTATGCTCAAAATGCTGCAACACCGTAAAAATATTGCCTTTTTCCTGTTTCACGTAGCTGCAACACTGTAAAAATATTTCCTTTTTCCTCTTTCGCGCAACGACAACACCATAAAAAAAAAATTCTTACCTTTTTCCATTTCGTGCAACTGCAACACCGTAAAAATTTTGTCTTTTTCCATTTCGCGCAGCTCCAACATCGTAGAAAAATTTCCCTTTTCCCGTTTCGTGTAGTTACAACACCATAAATTTTTTTCCTATTTTCCCATTTTAGGCAGCTGCAACTCCATAAATATCCGCCAAATTTCTGCTATATCCTCCTCTAAGCAGCTACAACTCCACCAATTTCTGTTAAACTCTCCATTTCTTCTAGCTGCAACTGTGCAAATGGTAAAATGAAGGAATAACTGAATGAGTCTTTTTAGTTTGGATGCTACACAGGTTTTGGGTTGCATGAGTACATGTAACAAGTTCATTTTGGAGGTGATGCTGGGCCACGGATTTGTCCATTTTTCCATCACTTATCGACATATATTTGATCCATTTTCTTCCCATTATCACCCATTTATCTTTCCATTTTCCATCAATTTGTTGTAACTATGTGTAAAACAACATACTACTTTCATTGATGTTTTAAGTGGTTAATAATGATTATTTTCCTTTACTTTTATGAAATGAAGACTATTATGCATAATTTTACTAATGATGTTTTGTGGAGTGATTTGTCACGTACGGGACGCTCATAACTAGCTATTATAGCCTTAATCGAAAATACATGCCACATAAGAACACCTTGATTCACACTTCGATTTGTGGATAGATGGAAAAGAATATTGAAAATCTGAGACATGGGTTTTGTGCGTAACAGCCTCATTTAATCTAATCGAGAGCAAGTTTCCAAAAAAAGCCACAGTTTTCAATATACAGGTGGTTCTTCGAGAGGGTATTTTCCATATTTATTGTTGCGGTCGGTTCCAAAGTTGTTAGCAGTTATGGCCGTGTTTCAACTGTTACAAATCACAAGTTGGGGGTTCATTTCCTCATTTCCATGAGATAATTTTATGTATAAATATGTAATCAATCTCATTGAGAAAGGGGAGGAGGAGAGAAAGCAATGTTATAATGTAGGATTTGATCCATATCTATTGTAATCATTCTGTTCTGATAATACATGCTGACAGTTTCCTAATTCTGAAGTTGAAGACTTTCATTGTGGAGATCCAGCTCTGCTCAGTGGAAGAAGGGCCCTCTTCCCTGAGCAGAAGTTGGTAGTGTTAATTGTAAGTGTGTTATTTTGTAGATTTTTTTATTATTTAGTTCATGCTTTCATTCATTATATTTATCATAGTTGTTTTATTATTCAGTTCATGTTTTTATTCATTAGATCTATCATAGTGTTCTCCTATTAATTCATTTTGATAGATCGTTGGCCAACACAACACTTATTTTAGATTTATGCAATTAGATCTTGTTTCATAGGAATAGATTTTGTTTGAGATGTGTTCAATTTACAGTTTGATTTTATGAATAGGTTTGAGGATTGATTTACTTTCAAGAAGGTGTGATCTAATTTACAAAGAGTTTTGATTGCATACCAATAGATAACAGTGTTAGGTAGAAATTGTGCTTGCATATATCTTGCACGATAGCTTTGAAATAAAATACTTACATGGGTTGAAAAATTAAATTTAGCACTCTGCATGTTAAGTTTTAATTAATTGGTATATAATGGGCCCAACAAGGTGTCTCCCTCCTAGCCCTGTCACCTTCATTATGATTCCCCTTTTTAACCCCTATCTGTCTGCTCTTACTGATGTCTTGCTAAGCCAGTTGTTGGCATTGTGGGACCCATTGAGCCATCCCAAAATCCTCTAGCTGTCCCATCCTTCTGTTTCCATTTCCTTCGATGCCGACCTTTTCCAACAGGTCTTCCACTTGGTTAGTACTCCTGTGTATGTGGTGAAAGGAAAGCATCAGTTGCACCAAAACCAAGCGATGAAGGGTCTCAATCCTGCTTTCCAGACAATAAATTGATGATACCTTCTTTGATGTCCTACCATTGGCCAGTCGTTTTGCCATATTGGATTATGACATTTGAATCCCCCTCCACCGTGGCAAGGATACAACCTTTTCTGATCATCATCTTGAGCCCCTGAACTAAGCGTTCGAGCTATACAACATTATTTGTGGTGAATCCTATTGATCCATGGAAAACTTACAGAATATCAACCTCCACGTTCCTACAAACCCCCCAAAACCAACTGCTCTGGGATTTCCTTTTGTTGCCCCATCGAACTTTAGTTTGAAAACCAGGCACAATGGAGGTGACCAAGATAAGGGGATGGACACTGTACAAACCTTGAATTTATGGCACATACCACCAAGCTTGCTTCTAGATAATCCCCATCCCTCAGCAATTACCCTCTCCTGATCGATGAATTCTTTGTCCTCCTCAGTCCACTCCAGACTGCAGACTGTTTCAAATAGGTTCACACAAATCATTTTCCATATTTCTTCTGGTGTATGGTGTTTGTCCCTGAATATTCTACTATTTCGCTCCTTCCCAACAACCCATAGGACCTATCCCTGGAAGGCCTGCCACAAATGGAAAAGGATTCATTTTTTTAATGATTTAGGGTCCCAATCCTTTAGGGTTTGGCCTGAATTTCCTCTGCTTCTGTTACTTTTCCGAAAATCCTGAGCCCCTCAGTCCCAAAGATGCGCAGTATAGGGACATGCATCCAGCAGGTGGTCCATGCATTCCTCTTGGATTTTACATAAGACACACTAAGATGGACCAAGTATCCCTTTGTGCTTTAGATTCTCTCCTGTAAGGTTTCTACGATGGGTGAAAATCCAACAGAAGGTTGCTACCTTGGGCCATGGGTTGGTTTTCCAAATCTTGATCTATATTGGATCCTCCTTCTCCTGTTGTCTTCTTATCATGATACTATAAGATTCCTTTATGTTGAGCGAGCCTTTTTGCATATATCCCTAGTGTAAAATATCTTCCTCCTCATTGTGCTTAATTTATCGTTCCTGAAGTTCCAATTTGAAGGCATTGAGGTCCTCCTCAGAGATCCTTTCATCTCCTCTAGCTGGGATATCCCATCATCTCTGGTCTTCATGATTGCCTTCTTCCTAATAATGGAATACATGTGTCTTGCCTTCCAGAATTTCCTTGGCCCAAATATGCTGCCACCTTGGGTCTACCCCAAGCTTGGGGAGCTAGTTCCATGAATAATCCCAGAAATTGGCTTCCTTCCCCACCTTGATTTCCCAAAAAATGTTCTTCTGGATTAATTTTCACTCAGCTATCGCCTTAGTCCAGATATGAGACCCTAGAGGCTCCTCATTGAACCTTATCAACTAGGATATTTGACGATCCCTTGCATAATTTATGTGCCAGATCTTGGCCCAAGGCTCTTGCATATATTTGCACCACCTCCACCAAATGTTGGCTCCTTGAACCTCCACCATAATTTCAGGATCACGCAGACCCAACCCACCTTTTTCCTTAGGGGCACATATTTTCTCCCAGCTGACCAAGGAGAAATTTTCTTTGGCTCTCTCCCATCCCAAAGGAAATTTCTCTAAATAATCCTAATTTCCCTAATGATAGCTTTGGGAGCTGACAGGATAGAAAAGAGATAAACTGGCATGGCTTGTAGGATCGATTTTACTAGGATTAGATGATTGGGGAAGTTCATGGGTTTGAGGACCCAACTTGATAACCTGCCTTTAATTTTGTCAATGAGATCTTGCCAAGAGGATTCTTTGAGGGTTCCTTTGCCTAATGGCACCCCCAGGTACTTGGAGGGGAAGGATCCTTTGGAGAAGCCCATAATTCGAGTAATGTTTTGCTGAATTATGGGAGTTGTATTCAAAAAAAATATCTAGGATTTCCCCGCATTGACTACAATTCCATATGCCTTAGAAAAGATAGTTAAGCACTTCTTAAAGGCACAAGCTTCTTGGATTGAAGGGTGCCCCATCAAAATCGTGTCATCCACGAATTGTTGGTGAGTTTGTTTTTCCATATCTTGATGAAACAAGAGACCCCGAACTCCACCTTCATTCACTTGGGATTGGATGAGCATGCTCAATCCCTCAGCCATTAGGAAAAAGATAAATGGGGAGAGAGGATCCCCTTGCCTTATCCCCTGAGAAGTATCAAATACCTTCGTTGGAGAGCCATTTAGCAAGATTGAGAAGAATGGGGTAGTGACTAAAGCCATGACCCATTCCACCTAATCCTCATTAAAACCATAAGCCTTCAACATCCCTTCTAGGTACTTCCATCTTAGCTTGTCATAGGCCTTGGCTATATCAAGCTTGATGAGCATCCCCAGTTGCTTAGTCTATTTTAGGGAGTGGAAATTCTCATGAACCATAATTATTCCATCCATGATCTGTCTACCTTCCACAAAACCTGACTGTTCAGGGTTGATTAGGCCTGGAAGAAGGGGATTTAGATGATTTTCTATCACTTTGGAAATGATCTTGTAAATCACATTGCATAGAGAAATGGGTCGGAATTTATTTGGGCAGTCAGCTCCTTCCCCTTTCAGGATCAAAGAGAGAAATGTGGCATTGAAGGCCTTCAGAACCCCACACTTACATCTTCATTCTTCGATGATAGCCTAGACTTCCTCCTTAATCATGCCCCAGAAAAAATGAAAGAAATTGGATGTAAAGCCATCTGGACCAAGTGCCTTGCCTTGGGACATTTGGTGCATCGCTTCTTTAACTTCTTGCATGGATATGGGGCTGTTCAATGCTTCATTATCCTCCCTGGTCACCTTCCTTGGGATGAGACTAGTGACCCAGGAAATGTCTCAATCCATTTCATTATTATTCTTAGTCATGATTCCCTTGAAGTATATTGTAATATCCTCCTCAACTTCTCTTCTAGTCTCCGCCTGTGATCAATCAACCTTCTTGATTTTGTGAATCCTTGAACCAATTCTTTTGTGAACCCCCGAGTTATGGAAGAACTTGGTGTTCTTTTCCCCCTCATGAATCCATTTGAATCGTGATTTCTGTCTCCAAAATATCTCCTCTTGTCTTTCTCTTTCATCAAGTTGAGACGGTAGGTCTTTTTCCTTCTCCTTCACCTCCCCGTCCCATCTTGGCTCCATTCCCTTCTGTTGGATTTGGTCAATGTCCTGCAACAACCTTTTTTGTCTTCAAAAATATTTCCAAAGTCCTCCCCATTCCACGTATGAATCTTGGCTTTTATAGCCTTGATCTTCTATTAAAAATTGTACATTCTTGTTCCACCCATGTGGTCCAGTTCCTTCCACCATTGTTCCGCAAGGCATTTAAAGTCCTTATGCTCCAGCCATAACTGTTCAAATCTAAAAGGTTTTCTTAAATTGGTAATAGATGTGTGCCACTCAATACTGATTGGCCAATTATTTGACCCGACAGCTGGGAGAACACCCGTCCTGATTTCCCTGCCCCCCTTGACAATGTTCTCTGACACTAGAAATATTTCAAGTCATGAAGCCACCATGTGTTCCCTCTCTCTCTCATTTTTCCATGTATACCATCCCTCTCTCATTTCCATATATACTATGGGGCACTGAGACAGTATCTCCCAGAACTCCTCCTGGTATTTGTCCAAATCCCTTCTCCCTCCATTCTTTTCCCTGAGGGAAGTAATTAAATTAAAATCCCCTCCTACGATCCAAGTCCCTTCCTCGGATTGGTTTCTTAGCCATCTTAGATGATGAATGAAGGCCTGATTTTTGGATAAGCACTTGGCCCATAAGTATTTACCAGGGTTCCAGAAGCCTTGAACTNTTCAAGGCTAACATTAAGGAGAAGTGGTTATCCCTCCACTCTGAGAGATCGATCAGCCCTGGGTTCCAAAGTAGCATGACCCCCCCCCCCCCCCAATTACCTATCGCATTTGTTGCCATTACACTACAACCCTTCCAAATCCTCTATCCTAATCTCAACATTGTTTCAAAACTACACTTGGTTTCTTGTAGAAATAAGACATTTGGTTTTTCCTTCCTGATCTTCCTACCTAAGGTTTTTATCTTCCTCAGGTGGTTGCACCTCCTAATATTCCAATATATTATCTTCATTGGGTAACCCTACTTACCTCATAAAAGGCCTCCCTGATCGTCAGGTACTGGCCTGATTCGATTAGCTTGACTCCAATTGCTGCAATCCTCTGCTTATTGGTCTTTCTGCCTCTTTTCTGCTCCTCCTTTGGAGTCTTTCTCTTGCTTCCGTTCTTTGGGTCTGTACTGATTCCCAGATCGCGAGACACCTTGGACTTGATTATGGCCTACTGGAGGAGGGAAACTTGTTCCAGGGAGACATACCCATCCCCATATTTCTCACACTCATTTTCAATCACATCTAGATCTAGTTCATTGAGATCCATGTCTTCCACCTCTGTAATGTCTCGGTTTTGACCCCGTTACATTATATGTACATGATGTGTATATTGTAAATGATCATGGTGTGGATTTAAAGGCCAAGGCCCCACCATTGATCGGTCACGTGATGTTTAGGATTTAAATTTGTCACCGATGGTATATCGGGGCATGTGGCATATATTATATTGGTCATCCTGTAAATATGCATCTATAATTAAAATGAACACAACCAGCTACAGTCGCGGCAACTAAATCGAATGGGGGCATGATTTTCACAAGGATAAGGGTGGGGAAATTTGTCAACCTTGGCCAATGAGGGAAAATACCCATGTGTTCTCTTCCTTTTGTCTCACCCAACCACTGCAATTAATAATTTCTGCTGGTAGCTGAGGGAAGTTATGGCAGTTGATTGTTTTGGGAGTGGGGTGGCAGGACTGTCAGTCCATGCCTCCACGCACACTCCACCCATAGTTGAATTCTGAATGGAAAGGAAAAACACACTCTTCACCCCCGTAGATTTTCTTCCTCTCTCCACGAGTTGTTGAACACCCATGCACTGAAATTTTGCGTCCTTCCGATTGTTTGTTCATCCACGGGAAAAAATGGAGCTGTTTTTCCTCACGCAGGACCTCCATTGGCTGTTCCTTCCTCACTGGGTCAGATTGCTTCCTCACGCACAGGAATTTTCCTGGTTTCCAGCTGATACAGCGAGCTGAGAGCTGTGCGTTTTCACCCACGATTTCCTGAAAAGAGCCATTCACGTCCTCAGCTATATGTTCTCCTTACAGACCGGTATGGTTGTGTAATTTCCGTCATTTTAATGCTGAGATTGGGATTATTGTTTTCCCCCCATGTTTACTGTTTAGTTGGGACTGTGTTATTTGATTATTGGGAGTCGTTTTGGCCACGAGAGGGCCAAGAATGACTCAGAAATCGTTTTCCCTGTTTAAGCTATGACAACTAAATTAATTGCCGGAGTGCAATGTTTGGTCTTCAGACTGTGAGAGGAGCAGAGATGTTGGCTTATATTTGCTTGATAAACCTGGTGGCTGGAAACCACACAGATAGAGCTAGAGGGCTCGCCTTCTTCTCCATCACCCCTGAATAGCACTGGAAGGGAATGCAGGGCCTGAGGGATTGTGTAGCAGAGAAGGGACTGATTCCTTGTGTTGGGTGTGTTTGGGTGTTTTAGAGGTCAGGCTAGTTCTGGTGTAGGTGTTCTTGGCTCTGTAATGAGCTCACCAGCTTAGCAATTTGCCTTCTCCAGCTCCTTAATGGCCTGATAAACCCAACTGTGTTGGCTTGGTGGTGTTTTTGTATATCCCTGGCTATGTGTAAGCCTTCTAGTTCCCTTATTCCTTGGAGAATCATGCCCAACTCGGGGGTGGCAGCGCTGCTGAGAGATTAAGGAGCACGCTGGCCTATGGTTGGGTGGAACATTGCAGCGACGTAACTGGTTGTGGATCGAGTTCATCATAAGATAAGTGATTTTATCCATTTTACTTTTGAAATCTTAATTTCTATTAATGAAATTGATGAACATGTTGAATGAATACATGCATGTATGAATGCTATTGTTTTCCACTGTGTATGGGGATTAAATTGCATCTGTGCATGATAAACAATCCTGTGTGCATATTTCAGTTCAATTTTTGTTTAAGCATTCTGTTTCAGCAAATTTTATACCTGTGCATGTTCATGGGGCTCTTAGCCCGGGTGTTTGAAGCTTGTAGTCACGTCCTCTTTGCCGGCCAGAGGCATGGGGACGTGACAACCTCGTCTTCCTCCATCGATTCCATCTGAATGATCTCAATAGATCCAATCGTGGTTAGCTTGGTTTCTCCTCCCTCTTTTTCCTTTCTCTGGTTAGATCCCCCATCCCCTAGTTCCTTCAGAATCTGAAAGGGAATAGAACAGGCTAGAGATTTATCAGCCACCTCCTTTCTTGGTCATTGTCCCCCGCCATTCCTTCCCCACTTCCTGCTCTTGACCTGCGTGAATCCCCCATTATTCTGCTTCTCTTCCCCTTCCTTGTCCAAGGACAGCTTTTCCTGGCCCCCCTTCTTGCAATTTCTCCCAAAGTGGACATATTCATGGCATATCCTGCAACAAAATGGGAGCTACTCATAGTCAATCTGCTAGATCCACACCTCATCTTCCCACTTCAGGATCACAACTTCCAGGAGATCCTTTGATAGATCCAAATATACATAGATCCTTACATAGGTCATGTATCTCTGCTTCCTTGTCTGTTCAGCCACTTTCATGAATTCTCCAATCGATTTGCCAATGTCTTTCAAGATTTCCAGATCCCAAAACTCTCTAGGGAGGCCCATCATCCTGAACCATGCAGGGGCCACTGTCAGATATTCCGTTTCAGGATTGAAACTTTCCTTCCAGGGGTGTAAGAACAACCCTGCCAAAAATAAAAAATAGGGTCCCCCCTCCAAAATTTGATCTCTGTCTTCTATATTGAAAAAGATGATGGTAAAAAATCCCTTTGCCCCCAGCTGAAGATCAAAATGCCCCTTGTGCTTCCAGGTCTCCTTGATCCAATGGATCAGATCCTTCTCCTTCAGCTATACTCCCACAAATTTCTCGATGAGGTATTTTTCTTTCCATAGCTCCACTTTCTCCCTGATTATCTCCAATCAGATCTGGACCATGGGGATGGTCTGGGCCCTTGGGATACAACCACCCACCCCTGGAGTCCTTCCTCCTTGCATTCCATCGATCGGATCCCCATTAGTTCCCCCATTATCATCCATTACGACGCCTTGGACCGTATCCCCTGCCATGGCCACCCACAGGGGGGTTTGAAGCCCTCGCCCTGCGCCAACCCTCGCTCACTCCTTCAGTACTTTCTTCCCACCGATCTTCCTCCTCAATTGCCATTCTATGCAATTAGTATTAAATATATAAGGATACATGAATTTCATATTCAATAAAGGTAATGTATCATACTTATATAGTTACATGGTTAGTACCTACTTTTTAGGAGAGATATACAAAATACCACCAAGTTATTACTAGTATACCTTTCAATAATGACACAAGATACTTTTCTAATGAATACCACAACGATGAATATTTTCAAATATCACCTAAATAATTTTGCATTTTAATGTAACAGGTAAAGCTAAGTTATATGCAACCGTTCTAATCTAACTAAGAACCAAAAAGGGCCATAACAACATATTACTTTTCACCTCAGCACAAAGCATAATTCTTCTTAGAGATCATTCAAAAAGATAGTATTCATCAACTAATATCAATCATACAGTGACCCTCATGCGCCATACATAATCCATATAGACATCGATCATCAATTCATAATATATCAATCTATATCAATCATATATCGATCATGTAATATCAACCAAGGACAACCATACATGCATCAACTAACCATACGAGCATCAATCAAAGAACATCAACCAACATACATCAAATGAAATACATTAATCAAAATACACAATCAAAATACATCAACCAAGATTCATCAAGCATAATACAATAATCATAATACATCAATCAGAATACATTAACTATAGAAATCATATTGAGTAGTTACTATTTATCATAATATTACATAGAATTATTAGCACATGAGGATATATATATAATAATGCATTACATTACTAATTATTTACATGTAGTGCACTACTTATCAGTCAAAGTAAATAGATAGTCACCTAAAACTACTAAACATCCTACCACCAAACTCTTCTAATATTCTAGAGTAAAATAATTACTAGCTATACAACACATTATCCTACACTCATACCATATACCATATTTACTATTACTATGTATTATATACATAAGCCCGTTTTGTTTACATAAATATTATAATTCTTCAATAAAATATAATATTATTATTAATCATATACAAAACATATTAGTCATATAACCTATATGTTCCATATTTAATATACTCATAGAATTATTATGTTATACCATAATTGCACTAAGAGGCGCTCTACAACCCAGTATGAGGGAGATCTTGTAACATTTGTTGATATTATTTTGTAAATAAAAAATAAAAATTTTAATTATCCACCAAAATAAATGCAGGCCAGAAAAACAACCTAATATGGGGGAGATGTTGTAATTTTCCTACCTAACAAAACAATAAAAAATTAAAAATTAAATTATCAACAAAACAAAATGTGGGTCAGAAAAAAAAACACATTATGGAGGAGACATTTTAATGTTCCTACCTACCAAAATAAAAAATTAAATTAAAAAAATCGAATTATCGCAAAAAAATGTTGGCCTTGCACATGGTTTTAAAACCATGTGCAAGGTCTCCTAAATAACCCATGGTTTTATTGTACATGGTTTATGAGGGCCTTGAAAATGGTTTTAAAACCATGTGCAAGGCCTCCTAAACAACCCATGGTTTTATTCTGCATGGTTTAAGAGGGCATTGCAAACGGTTTTAAGACCATGTACAAGGCCTCCTAAACAACCCATGGTTTTAGGAGGGCCTTGCACATGGTTTTAAAACCATGTATGGGGGAGATGTTGTAATGTTCATTCCTAACAAAATAAAAAAATAATAAATATTATATTTCATCCATAAATAATATTAAATATTAATAATAATAATATTATATGTCAACTTTAAATAAAAAGATGTGTCTTTTGGTATGAATCAAATAAATGGCCATATATGGGACACACCAAAGCTGATAGCTCCTTGAGTGCAATACCTAAGAAGAGGTTTTTATTTCGAGAGATTTGATCCCTCTCGATTCTTGATAGAGCTTAGGATTTGGATCTAGGTTGGTATCAATACAACTATAGCAATAATTGCATAACCCGATACTATGATATTATATACATATTATAACATATATACTAACATAACACTCTTGATCATCCTATACTTCATAATATTTCCAAACTATGAAATACTTCCAAGCACTTTCAAATATTCCCAAATACTTCCAAACACTTCCAAATAGCTCCAAACACCTCCAAATACCTCCAAACACTCAAACACTTCCAAACACCTCCAAATTTCACACTGACATCATTACATACGTTCACCTCTATACATATAGTATATTCACAATATTATATACATGTAATACTAATAACTAGTATATATAATAAAATACATATTATAGTATATACAAACATACAATAATTCATATATATAATAATGCATCTATTCTTATATATAATTTTAAAAACTATACATATCACACATAACATATTATACATATTTATGTTGATGTCTCTCTCTCTCTCTCACACACACACATATAATATTGTCTTACACTTCAATACTACTTACTTATACACGAAATAAAATAAATAATATTAAGATAATATGAGTCATTAAAGACAAGTGGCTCATTTCCTCCAAAAAATAGACTAGGAGTTACATCTCCATAAGTAAAACAAATAAAATAAAAGAGAATATGAAGCATTAGAGACAAGTGGCTCATTCTCGTCCAAAATAGATAAGTAGTTACATCTTCATAAGAAAATAAATAAAATAAAAGAGAATATGAACCATTAGGGAGAAGTGGCTCATTCTCCTCCAAAATAGACAAGGAGTTACATATCCATAAGAAAAATAAAATAAAATAAAAGAGAATATGAACCATTAGGGACTAGTGGGTCATTTTCTCCACTCAATAAATAAATTAGTAAGATATCTAGGATAATAATAATGTTGTCACTAACCCCAAAATAAATCAAATAAATAATAGAATACAAAAATAGCCCATAGCTATGCTTACCTCCAAGTGGCGATTCTACCACTAACTAATTAGATAATTTAGGATAGTAATAATTAATAATTAGCATAAAATCATACTACATGCATAAAATAGAAAGGAGAATTGGAAACACCATTTAGACAAGTGTCCCATTCCTAAAATGGCTAAGAAGTTACTTATCCATGTAACCACCACCATCCAAGTGGCATAAATAAGACTATAAAAGCATACCATCCATAGAGAATACAAAATCCATATAGGGTATAAATGCCACTTAATAAATCATATGAATATTTAATAATAATGGAACTATATCATCTTAATAACTTAGCATTAAACTAATACTAAGACGTAGTACATACTATTATAATGACAATTGTCTACTTATCAATTAATAATCATAGTGTACCAGTAAATAAGTCATACTACAAGAATCATTTTAATATTAACAATTCAATGAGAAGTAAAAGAGGCAAAGCACAAGCATCAACTAATCAAGTCACTCAATTATTATATATGCACCACATAGTACTTACTGTTTGGGTACACAAGGTACTCCCAAAAGACCAAACACCTTGAGCAACCGCTTCACACAAATAGATCACAGATCAACACACCGATGTTTGTCACATGGTTAAAACCCTCAAGAGGGAAACAGTCCACGGCCCCAACCAAATAGCTACTAGGAGCAATTTATTATGAAAAATAAAGAAAGTTACATGAGCTTCTCATAATCGATCAACTAGCCAAGGACCCTATATGCTCTTTAAATAGAGATCATAGACCAATCAGGTGTTAAGCCACAGATCAATGGTAGGTATGATCTAAGAGAAGTTGAACCGTTGGATCACTCTATGTATAGAACATATCATGACCGTCGGATTAGAATATTTACAAATGCATACTAATGTATACTAAAGAAACACACTTTTACCTAATGGATATATTACACAAGTTGATCTTAACTAACTCCTAAGTGTCTAAATATCCTAACATCCCCCCTTAAGAACAACTTGGGATAGGATTGAAGGATTTACAAAAGTGACACTACTAGGAGAAGGAAGGAGGCATTAGAGCCTATCCCCCCTTAAGGACACATTCCTAAACTCCTAACATAGACCGAAGTTTAGAAAACTTCGCTTCTATAAGAGACTTGGTGAAGATGTCTACAACTTGATCATCTATAGGGCAATAGAGAACTTCAATAACACTATCATGAACAAGATTTCTGATGAAGTGCATGTGTAGCTCAATGTGTTTGCTGTGCTGATGTAGAACTGGATATTTGGCAAGCTTAATGGCACTTTGATTGTCACACCAAAGTGGAGTAGGATGCTGCTGCTCGAATCCAAACTCTAAAAAGATCCGTCGAAGCCAGAAAGCTTCATGACTGGCATTAACTGTGGCTTGATATTCTGCTTCTGCTAAAGAAAGAGCAAGAGCTTGTTGTTTCTTACAAGCCCAAGTGACAGGTCCAGATCCCAGACTAAAAACATAACTTGCAGTAGACTTTCAATCATTAGGATCTCCGACCCAATATAAATCAGTGAAACCAACCAACAAAGGTTTCCCCCCTGTACTGTAATGAATCCTAAACTGAATTGTACCTCAAATATATCGAAGTATTATTTTTGCTACTTTCGAGTGACTTTCATGAGGAGTTTGCATATAATGGGCAACATGACCAATGGTAAAGGAAAGATCAGGACAAGGATGAGTCAAGTATAAAAGACTACCAACAAGCTGATGATACAAGGTGGCATCTACTTCAGGGGAAGTACAAGTGATAGAAAGTTTGACTCCAAATTGGAAGGGAGAAGGGGCTGGTTTACAATCTTCCATGTGGAAGCGATGAAGAAGGTCACAAGCATACTTATACTAGGAAAGAAAGATTCCTTCTTTGGTTTGCAAGACTTGGAAACCAAGAAAATAATGCAAAAGTCAGACATTTCAAAATTTTGCTTAAGACTAGATTTCACATGGGTTATAAGTTTAGGGTCATTATCAATAAGGATAAGATCATCAACATAAAGAAAAAGTATGATGATATGGTTTCCTACTTTCTTGGTATAGACATTGGGGTCAGAATGGCATCTAGAAAAATCAGTGTCAAGGAGAAAGCTATCCATTTTGGCATACCAAGCTCTAGGAGCTTTCTTAAGGCAATATAAGGATTTCTTAAGGAGACAGACAAGGATAGAGTTATCCTGAACATATCCAGGAGGTTGTTCCATGTAAATTTCGTCTTGTAAATCACCATGTAGAAAGGCAAACTTGACATCCATTTGATGGAATTCCCAATTATGTAAGGCTGCAAGGGAAAGAACAAGGCAGATGGAATTCATTTTTGCGACAGGAGTAAAGGTTTCATTGTAGCCAATCCCTTCAACTTGGGAAAAAAATTTGGCAACTAAACTTGCCTTAAGTCTTTCAACACTTCCATCTAATGCATACTTAGTTCTGTAGACCCATTTACATCTGACAAGTTTTCTTCCTTTTGGAAGAGGAACAAGATCCCAAGTATCGTTCGCCATTAAGGAACGATATTCTTCATCCATAGCTGCATCCCAATCTGGATTTCCTAAAGCTTCTGTAAAATTTTATGGATCATGATTCTTGAAAACTTGAGCCAAAAGAAAAGAGGCTCACTGAAACTAAGAACCTGTTCGACGTTGATCTCTGGGATCACCGATAAGATCACCAACTACTTCACATGTTGAAAAAAACCCATCGAGGAAGTATTAGAGCTGGTGTAATTGGAGGAACATGAGTAGGCGGAGGTGGATTTTCATCCTCACTGTCATCATCAGAAACTGGAGTTGGAAACCTATCAAGGAATTTGGAAGAAGAAGAAGAAGAAGGAACAATCGCCGAATCAGGCTCACAAGCCAAATATGGCACACCCGCCAAGTTAGGATCGCAGGCCAAGATAATTTCATCAAATTTAACATCTCTTCTAATGATTATATCATGTGAATGGAGCTGAAGAAGTCTATAACCTTTTACATCTTTAGAATATCCAACAAATATGCACTTTTCACTTTTAGGCTGCAATGCTTTCCGTTTTTCATCCAGAATGTGAGCCCATGCTTCACAACCAAACACACGAAAGTGACTTACATCTGGTTTAATTTTACTCCATGCTTCTTTCGGTGTTATACCTTGTAAAAATTTAGTGGGTGTGGGATTAACTATATAATTTGCACAATTTATGGCCTCAGCCCAATATTGAAGACTTAGTCCCTTAGATTGGATCATACAATTAGCCATTTATTTTAAAGTGTGGTTCTTCCGTTCCGCTACACCATTTTGTTGTGGTGTATATGGAACAGTGTGCTGTTGTTGGATTCCTTGTTCAGTGCAGAAAGTAGTGAACTTTTTGTTAACATATTCTCCTCCATTGTCAGATCTTAACTTAATAATTTGATGACCAAATTATTTTTCAACAAGGGCCTTGTAGGCCAAGAACATGTTAAATACTTCACTCTTAAGTTTTAGGAATTAAACCCAAGTCCATCTATAGTAGTCATTAATGGAAGTTAAGAAATACTTGAAACCAAAAAAGGAAGCATATGGAAGAGGACCACACAAATCACTATGCACAAGCTCCAAAGGAACCAAGGCGTGCCAAGAGGCACGTTTGTCAAAACTGTCTCGATGATGTTTTCCAAGTACACAACCAAAACAAACACCATCCTTGCAATATACCATTGGAAGACCAGTCACCATATTGTCTTTACATAGTTGTTGCAATAAGCGATAATTTAAGTGACCAAATCGCTCATGCCAAAGTTTGCTCAAGTTATCACTACGAGTAACAAAAACTGAAGGAAAAGGTGATGACCCAAAGTTGTTAAATTTGTACAACCTAGTAATATCATCAACAGTTCCAGTAGCAAGGACATTTTGAGGATTTTTAAAATCCTTGATTACAACTTGGTGAGGTGTAAACATCATAGTTTTACCTTCACCCGAATGAGTAATTTGATAGACTGATAACAGATTGCAGAAAATTTTTGGAACACAGTACATCACTGAAATGACCATTTTCTACTGGAACTGTTCCAGAGCCTACAACACTTAGATATCTATCATCACGAACAAATATTTGTTTGGTGTTACATTCATGCATAGTAGAAAATATGGCTTGATCCTTAGCCATATGATAAGATACTATATAATCAATGAGCCATTCATTTGAAGTAGAAGAAGAAAATGCAGTATAAGAGTAACCAGAAGCACAAAGTGCATGTCCATGAGAGTTAGATTCTGAAGATGAATCTAAGCTAATGTGGTGCTTCTTCATTGCTGCTTCCAAGGCTACCATATTCTTGAAACACTTAGATTCATCATGATTATCTTTCCCACAAAAAATTCAATGACGCTCAGTCTTCTTTCGTTTTGGCTTGGATCATTTGTCATGTTTTAAAGAAGGAGTTGACTGAGAGGGTTTGGGACCCTTGTTGTTTAGCTTATTATTGTGAGAATTCTATTTCTTGGGAGGCTTGGACTTTTCTTTCTGTTGGGACAATAAGGCTTTCCCAGATGTATCTACATTGTTAATTATTCCAAGATGAATGAGCTTATCTTGCTCTCTAATTAAGGAATCAGAAAAGGATTCAAGACTAGGTTCTTGATAGCTATCTACAGTGAAGGATTCTTTCATGGAGTAGAATGTAGATATAAAAACAGAATATGCAAGTCCAATTTTGGACAGAATATGATAAATACATTGGTTGTCTTCTTTCTTAATCTTGCATTCTGCACATAAGAGTCTAAGAGTTCTATACTTAGATAAATAGTCTTGAATGCATGAAAAATCATTTGGATTCAAGGAAAGAAACTCATTCTCAAGTTGATGACCCCGAATTTCATTGTGTTTACCAAACACAGATTCCAACTTTTCCCAAGCTATATCAGGTTCATCAATTCTAGATATGTGGAATCGTAAATCAGGTCCATGAGCTTCATCGCATCTATTTGCCTATTTAATTTTTTTATCATCATTAGTGGGTTCTATTTTTTTCCCTGAGGTTATCCTAAAAAGTCCCCTACTTCGTAGAACATCCTCCATACGATATTGCCATGAGAAATAGTTAGAACTTGTAAGTATAATATCACAAGGGGAGGCCATACTATAAAATAATGGCTGAAAGAATAGAAACTAAATATCTAGATGCAAAGAGCTCGAAAAATATGCGTTTAAAAAAAAAAACGGCACTGAAAACTGATGTTGGATGATGAAGTTATGCTTGATCAAATAAAATGTTGAAGATGTCCCCAATAGTGACATGGCAGATATTAACTTGACCAACTAAAAAAAGAACCCCCCTCTTCCCAAGATCAACCTTTGACAATCACTTTACAATAAAGTTGCTTTTAAGTGAATCACTTTTGTAGAATAAGTGATGTTCACTTTTACAATAATGTTACTTTTAAATAGTGCGGCAATAAATTAAAAGACTCAAGTGACTCACTTTTTATTTTATTTAATTTATGTGAGATGCACTTTTACAATAAAGTAACTTGAAAATAGAATTTGCATGCACTAAAAAGTAGCTTAATAAGACTTGAACTGAAGACCTATTAAGGAATAAAACAACTTTGGACCAAGTGACCTAAGTCTAAAAGGTACTTAAAAGAATGGAAAGAGGAAGGGGGATTTTTTTGTACTCTTCTCTCTCATTCTTCATGCTTGCCTTTTTTTCTACAAATCACAAGAAAAACAAAAACAAAAAAAGTTTTTCCACACAATGGGGTTAGATCTTGGTTAGCTTACCCGAAAAGTCTACATTTTCAAGTTTTCTCGTTGTTTCTAATTTGTCATGATTGCACAAGGTGCACGACAAAGAGCATACGTAGCCAAGAAGACAAGAAAAAAAACTTTCCCTTACTGTTTCTTATTCGCCGAGATCACGCAAGGTACATGGCAAAGAGAATACGCAATCAGGGAAGGCAACAATCCGAGACTGAAACATAAAATATCTAATAATAAAACTGATAAAATATGAGAGATTTAAAAAAAAAATCCGTCACTATAACATTATACCTTTAGATTTGCTGAAATGGGTGTTTCCGGAACAAATGGAAACCGTTTTCGATGAAATGAAAACTATTTCCCAATGGAAATGGTGCTCCGAATGCAATGCAATAGCTCCCACAAGCCAAAAATACACAAAAAAACAAGAACCGGAAACCCTTTCAAAGTTTCAGCAACACCGGTTCTAGATCTAGATCAAAACTGAAAGCGGCTCTTCATAAATGCTCTGATACCATGTTCAGGTACACAAGGTACTCCCAAAAGACTGAACACCTTGAGAAAATGCTTCACACAAATAGATCAAAGATCAACACAACGATGTTTGTCACGTGGTTAAAACCCTCGAGAGGGAAACAGTCCACGGCCCCAGCCATAGGTACTTTGAGCAATTTATTATGTAAAAGAAAGAAAGTTACATGAGCTTCTCATAATCGATCAACTAGCTAAGGACCCTCTATGCTCTTTAAATAAAGATCATAGACCAATTGGGTGTTAAGCCACAGATCAATGGTAGGTATGATCTAAGAGAAGTTGAATTGTCAGATCACTCTATGTCTAGAACATATCGTGACCGTCATATTAGAATACATACAAATGCATACTAAAGAAACACACTTTTACCTAACGGATATATTACACAAGTTGATCTTAACTAACTCCTAAGTGTCTAAATATCCTAACACTTACCAATCAATCTATTGAACAACAAGTATGCAATATTAATTAATTTTAAGGCATCCATCGAAGTAATCTTTAAACTAAGGTTGATTGTTCTTCTATTAACATAAGGGAGGTTAAATTCATTTCACCAAGCACATTTATAAAATCCAAAAGATATCAACTCTATAGAAGGCCCAACAGTCACATTGTTGGGACCTAAGCTCCAATACCACTTGTAGTGTCCCCTAGGTATATCAATGGGTCTGAGGGACATATCATTAACTCTCTAAGGCTAATTAAATCATGTTGGAAAGGGGTTTTGGGATAAGTGAGCTACATAAAATCATGGATGCTGTGCAAGCTCAAAGACCCTATGAAAGTAGAAGATGGCATGCAAGGCGAAGAATGGAATATTTTATGTAATTTTGTGTCACCTTTTGTAGTTTTGGACCACATTTTGTGGATATTGGTCATTGTTTTGTAGAATTGGTTAAGAATTAGTTAGAAGTTGTCTAAGTGGACCTTGAATATAAAGGAGCAAGACTATACTATAGATGTTGAATCATAAGTGTTGATAATGTTGGTTCATACCAGAATCCTTTCCAAGCACTTAAGGAAAACCTGTTGAATTGTGAACTATTTTGGAGAATCTGTGATTTTGTGTGGAAGTAATATGACAAGATGGAACTTGATATGAATTACCCTGTTCTTTTATGTTTTAATGTTTTTTCTATTTCCTGTGATTTAATGATGAATGTTATATGGATCTACAACATGGATCTATGATGCGATGTTTCCTTGTTTTAAATGATGTTATCTTGTTGGATATATTTTTGCATTAGTATGCTTACTGTGGTTATGATTGAATTATGTGATCTATTAAAGAATGACTCTGTTAATGCTTAAGTGAGTAATCAAATCTATGAATATTATGCTAAGATGATGAGTTGATGCACATGGTCCTCTCCTATTCTGTGGAAAATTGGTTCCGTCAGATCTCCCTCAAACATCTCAAGTGAGACTTCATTCGCTCTACGGGTGTTGCTGGGAAGGGTAAAACTTGTCTGGGCCAATGCTCAGGGAGATCGCGGTGGGTTGAGTATCGATAGGGTGGGAACTCATGTCAACTGGATTTTTTTGGCTGGGTTTGTGTCAACAAATGGTTTCGTTGTCGGGACCTTGTTGTGACTAAGGGAAGGATATGTGGCATCCAATAAAACCGAAAAATTCAAGATTGGTTCGACCAGAAAATACAAGAATTTGCTATGACAAAAAATCAGAACCCTGGACTGAAGACGGATAAGTAGCTGGCATGGTACATACACGACAATCCACACGAGTATTTTTTCATTGAATTCCCGATCATTTTGTACGTGTGGTTGACACGGTTTACCTATCACAAGAAAAATTTCCAAGGAGGTGAGCCAACATCCTAAACCCCTAAGTTGATCTAGGAGCTACAAGAAACCGAAAACAAGGCATTGCGGGCTATTGAAGTCTGGCTGGACAATATTTTGGAAGGATATATCACCAAGTTCATGGTTGATACTACTAAGTCCTACAACGAAGCAGAAAGGAAATTTTTCAATGGACCAAGAGGTAGGTTCCTATTGTCTTTGTAATTGTCAATTAAGATGCTTGTCTATCAAAAGGGCATACTAAAAATGCACCTCGAGTAGTAGAAATCTCATGTGCGGAGGATGTGGATACCACAAAGAAAGGGGGGAGATGAATGGAAGGATAAGGATAGATGTGTGCAATTTTTGACAAGAATATGTAGGAAGCCAAGGAATAAAGTCGTATTACAAGGGGAGGAGAAACATTTCCACAAGAGAAGAGGCAGGGGAAGGTCCTACTATGATTGAAACGCAAGACCATGACGAAAGATGACATGGGACGAAGTGACCCTAAAACGAAGAAGAGGACAAGTAGGATATGCCTAGGATAATTATAAGATCAACCCCCAGCAAAAACGTTCCCACACCTCCATGCACTACACCACATTCAAGAAGAAACACAAGTTCCATGTCGACTTGTCCGACGTGCCAACAACTTTCTAGTAGTAGATCAGCATATGTAGGAAGAAGGCCCAGGATGGCAGACGACGACGCGAAGTTAAATTTGTTTCATGGAAACAGGGCCAATGATCTTGAGTAGTATTCGTTCCTGTGTGAGTCAGTTTGGACTATTAGACAAACCATGGATAATGATGTCAAGAAGGGCCAATTGGTGACTACTCTTTGGGTTGTGCACTGGATTGGTATATGAAATTTATACAAGTTTCTATGGGGACTCTGACGAAGACATTGGCTGAAGTCCAGAAAAGAATCATTAAAGAATTCAAAAAACTGAAGTTTGAAGCGCAATACGTTACATAGTTAAAGGATATTAAAAAATCCCTAACAAAATTGTCTGGGATTTTGACCAAAGATTTAAGACACTGATGGAAAGATTTAGTTTCGAGATGAGTGATGTACAATATAAGGAATGGTTCATCGCAATGCTAGTATCTCATATTAGACAACCATTGATGCAACAAAATATTGCGACGCAGAGCGAGGCTCTGAAGATTGTG
This sequence comes from Pseudotsuga menziesii, assembly GCA_001517045.1. NCBI lineage: Eukaryota > Viridiplantae > Streptophyta > Pinopsida > Pinales > Pinaceae > Pseudotsuga > Pseudotsuga menziesii. The sequence continues at coordinate 270,524 of LPNX011220466.1, read as the reverse complement.
ATGAAGCTAGAATCTTAAACCATTGGAGAAAGTGTAGCTGGTATGACTCAGATCTAGATGCAGCTGGAGAACCCGTCGCTCCAATTGAAAGACATCAAGAAAGGTAAAGAGTATCGTGAATACCTATGGTGCACTCGGTGTCATGCTGAGGGACATACCAAGGATACTTGTCTAGATTTCTAAAACTATCTATTGTCAGGATCCCTGAACCCATTGAGTTGTGGTAGTGTACTATGGTGCCACATTTGTCAAGTATATGGGCATCGACATGAGGAATGCAGCTACATACAGAAGATGGTCACAAAACCGATGAACTTGTAGCGTACATTTTTCTGATTTGTTGGGAATAAAGATAAGGACTGTCGTGCATATGACCTACTCCAGGAAAGAACATATGACTCATACTATGTGAAGGGTGAATACCAACAGGAAATACAACAACCGCATCCGTAGCCATAGGTGGTATAGCCACCACCTCAACCGTAGTATGTACCACCACTGTAGATGCTGTTTATACCGAAGCAACCACAACAATAGTTTGTGCCACTATCGTAGTTCAATCAGATGCATGTGGCTCCATAGCAGCCACAGTATGTTTAATGAGCACAGTATGTTCAATAGTAGCTGAATTCCCCACTGCAGCAATTTGCGCAATAGAAGTATAAAAAACAAGGAGGATTTTGGGGAGGATTCCTAGGAGGATGAGGAGGAAGACTTGGACGAGATTGCAGAAATGTCTAATGTTACAATTGTGGTGTACTAGGAAACTATCCGAGAGATTGTCCACACTTACAGTGTACGTGTACATATTGTACTTCTATTAATCACACCGACGAGTAATGCCCACAACTGATTGCAAGATGGAAAGAAGGAAATGTTCCCTAATCGTAGAATCAAAACCAATTACAGAATCATAATCAATTGCAGAACCAAAACCAATTGTAGAATCAGAACCAGCTACCAAACTAGAATCAAGTATAGAATCAAGCGCATAACCAAATTCCAATTCATAACCAAAATGCGACTTAGAGCATGAACTAACCTATGAATTCACCGCTGAACCAAAATCAAGGACCAACGGTTGCGACAATCTCAGTGGAGCCTAGAACGAAGGGCATTGATGTTGCTGTCGTCACTCATAGAGGTGTGATGACTGGAGAAGATAGCCCTCATCCACAAATTTGGCTAGCTAGGAAGAAGAAGGTGTATTTTAATATCAATTCCAAGAAGGACTCATTCTTTGAAGCACACGATCTGATCAGAAGGAATCCTGGTAAGTTACCTATTTATGAAATTCCCATTGCTTTTGATCCTTCTTTGGAAGTGAGACCTACTAACCCAAAAAATACCTCACTTAGCTCTACATGGCCTACACCACCCAAGGACACCATTTTACAACCCTCCATTAGACACCCACACCCTCAAAAAGGCTTAAGGATGAAGAAAAGAGCTTAAAAACCCCAAAAAGGAACCTAAATAACTCTCCTAGGGGCTAAAGCCTTCAAAAAGGGGCTAAAACCCATCAAAGGAGCCTAAAATCCTAAAAGGAGCTAAAGTTAGGGAAAAAGGGGCTAAAAGCCCAAAAAAGGAGCTAAAGCCCCGACCAAGAGCTTAAAACCCTAAAAGTCCCCAAAAAAGCTATAAAAGGAGGGTGGGGGGTCAGTCTCAAACACACACCTCTCTTGCATACTGTTATGCTGCATGTGGATGCCTTGAGACACCTTTGCCTCTCAAGCCACCCACATCCCTCCCTCCTCCATCCATTCTCCCCATTGAGCCATAGCTCCTCATCCATTGTTGATCGAGATAGGGAGGTGCTTCCTTCTAGCCAGGGCATGGTGGCCCATTTCACCAGAGAAGAGGTATACTTGTGTGTTTTATTTCATTTCTTTGCTTTTGTTTAACCCATATCTTGTTTACAGGTTTTCATATATTTTCTTGCATGTTTATTTCTAACATATTTTGTAGGTTTACTATAGCTTAATGATTGTTTGCAGGTAGCCAAGGAAAATCCCTAACATTGTTTGCAGAGGGGCTCACAGCCACTATCTTCTTTTTGTCTTTGCTTTCTATCCATTCCAATTTCTTTTCAGCATTTTCACATGTATGAACCTACCCTTATATCCTATAGACAAAAGGGATCCATTCCTACCCCTATAGCAAGGATAAATCCCTGCTACAGAACTGGCGACCATACCAGGTCGATCCCACAGGATCCCTGGTCCATTTTTTTTCAAATTTCAAGTTTTTCAGTTTATGCCCTAGTTTTAGATATTTCTTGTCAAATCTAGCTTAAATCTAGTTTATTTCTAGTTTTTAGTATTGCTGAAGCCTCTGCAAGGAAAATTTGAGTCAATTTGGCCATAGTACAGGTTACTGTTGGCTGAATCTGACTCGGGATCAGAGAAACCCCAAATCTGGGGCAGGTCACACTTATCAGGCCTGAATAGGGGATGGGGTCGCTCTTTTTGGCCTAACAGGCATGACCAAGTCACCCTTAAACCCCTAAAAGGTGCAACTTCACTCAGAAACATAGACCGCTTCTGTTTGTGAAATCTATGCGACCCCCTCACCGAGATTGACCCGAAACGTGTGGTCTATTAATCAGAGGTTAAATTTCAGTTTAATAGGAGTTGTCAGTGTGGCTCAGCTACCTCTGTCCAACACGTCAATTTCAGTTTCTGTTACAATTTACTGCAATTTCCTGTACAAACAATGTGTAAATTCCAAACAAATTTTAATGGCTTAATGAATGTAGCTTAACTAAAATCGACAATAAAATTAATAGTCTTGCTCACCCTTCCTCCTCTACCCAATCATCACCCTCTGGGTTATTCTGGGATACGATGAAGGGCAAGCTCGTATAGTCCTAGGCCCTTCACTGAATATTGTTCTAAACCATTAAAAATGGATGACCTGGAAGGTAGAGGGGGTAGAGAAGGAGGGCTTCTCATGGCACTAAGCATCCTCCCTATTGACCAACCTTGCATCCGAGAGGTGACCCGTGGATCTACGAATGGGCCTAGTCCCATTGTGTTGAGAGCCGAGCACCTTCTCTTGGTCTAAGAGTTATATAGGTGTAAGGTAGTCATCTAGTTAGGCCATCAACATTCAGGATTAAAAACTATATTTGTTTACGAATTTCTGATTATTCACAGCATGCACAACAATGATATGAACTTTGCTGCAATATGATGAATTCATAAACCATTTGCAGCCACCTGATACCAGAAAGATAGAAAAAAAAATACACCATACCAAGTAATCAGCCCAACTCAGTTCAGGACGCTGAGAGAGCCTTAAAATTTATCAATTTACACTAAGTTCAAACAAATCTGCAGTCTTTGAGGACATAAGTCTCTAATTGCTTCAACCGTGGGAAGTACTTGGGCTCATCCCAGAAACTCATTGTGAGGAGTTGTCACGTCCCCATGCCTCCAAACGGCAAGGAGGAAGCGACTACAAGCTTTGACCACCCAGGCTAAGAGCCCCATGAACAAATGCATACACAAAGTGGTTGAAACAGAATGTTGAAGGAAACTGCATTGAAGTAAAAACATGCACTTATGCAATCCTCTATCAGACACAGCGGAAACATCATACATAGCGGAAACCTACAGCATTCAGTCATGGATGCATTCAACATGTTCATATCATTCATTTTAAACATGTTCATCAATTTCATTAACAGAAATTAAGATTGCAGAAGTAAAATGGAAAAAATCACTTATCTTATGATGAACTCGATCCACAACCAGCAACGTCAATGCAACGTTCCACCCAACCATAGGCCAGCGTGCTCCTTAATCTCTCAGCAACACTGCCACCCCCGAGCTGGGCATGATTCTCCAAGGAATAAGGGAACTAGCAGGCTTACACATAGCCAAGGATATACAAACACACAGCCAAGCCAACAGAGTTGGGTTTATCAGGCCATTAAGGAGTTGGGGAAGGCAAATTGCTAAGTTGGTGAGCTCATTACAGAGCCAAGAACACCTACACCAAAACTAGCCTGACCTCTAAGACACCCAAACACACCCAACACAAGGAATCATTCCCTTCTTTGCTACACAGTCCCTCAGGCCCTGCATTCCCTTCCAGTGCTATTCAGGGGTGATGGAGAAGAAGGCCATCCCTCTAGCCCTATCTGTGTGGTTTCCAGCCACCAGATTTATCAAGCAAATCTAAGCCAACATCCCTGCTCCTCTCACCGTTCGAAGACCAACCATTGCACTCAAGCAATTAAGTCAGTTGTCACAGCTTAAACAGGGAAAATGAATTCAGATTCATTCTTGGCCCTATCGTGGACAAAATGACTCTCAGGCAAATTTAGAACGGTCCAAAACATGTAAGGAAGACCTCAACAACCACAGCCAACAACGTGGGAAAAAACAGCCTGTCCTGGGAAACGAGATCACCAAGAAAACATATACAGACCACACTGGGGAAGAAATTACAGTCTCCCAGCCTGTGGGTGAGCGTGAGAAACAATGCAAAACCCACAATCAGCCGGTGGGGAGTGGATATGACCACATCATCCGCAAATCCGCAGGGGAAGAAACTATGTGGGTAAAACCCAGAAGGTTCTGTGCGTGAGAGAGAAAACGAGAATTCCACTCCTGCGTGGGTGTTTAGCAACTCATGAAGAGGAAGAAGTGTCTGTGTGAGGGGATGAACAGCAAAATTCTGGGTAGAGTGTGCGTGTGGGTGAGGACTGACAGTCCTGCCACCCCACTTCCAAGACCATAATTGCCTCAACCACCAGCAGCCTTTCTTAATGAAAGTGGTTGGAATAAAACAAAGGAAGAAGACATATGGGTTTTTCTCTCATTGGCCAAGGTTTGACAAATTTCCCCCACATCCTTATCCTTGTGAAAATCATGCCCCTTTCTCATTTTAGTTGCCGCAATCGTAGCTGGTCGGGTTCATTTTTAATTATAGATGCATATTTACATGATGACCATCATAATATATGCTGCATGCCCTGATATACCATCGGTGACAATTCAAATCCAAAACATAACATAACCGATCAATGGTGGGGCCTTGGCCTTTAGCTCCACACCCTGATCATTTACAATTTACACATCATATACATCTAATGTAACGGGGTAAAAACCAGGGCATTACATTCCCCTCCCCCTTCAATAGCACTGTCCTTAGTGCTTTAAAAAATTTGAACAAAATGATACACTGGTATCGCCTCAGTGTTCCGCAAAATTGAAGAAAAATGGATGGGCCAATCGCATGGCATCCTCCAGCTCCCATGTAGCCTCTTTATGTCCGTAGTGATCCCATTGCATCTTTACCTGACCTACGGCTCGGTTCCAGAGCATTGTGACCTTCCTGTCAAGGATGCGCATTGGCTCGATTCGGAACTCTCCCTCGGGTTCCACCTGAATCACATCCCAATTTATCACATGGTTAGGATCATGTACATATCTCTTAAGCAAAGAAACATGAAAAACATTATGAGCCCTAGTGCTAGCAGGCAATGCAAGTCTATATGCAACCGGCCCTATTCTTTCAAGCACTTCAAATGGCCCACAGTATCTCGCTGACAACTTGGCACAACTACCAAGCTTCAAGGAACTCTTCCTTGCCCTCACTCTGAGGTAGACATGATCCCCAACACTGAACTCCCTGTTCACCCTATGCTTATCTGCATAGCTTTTCTGTCTATCCTGTGCTGCTTTCAGCTTCTGGCTGATCTTTACAACCTCTTGCTCCATTTCCTTGAGCAATTCTGGTCCAAGCACAATCCTGTTTACTGGATTATCCCAAGTCACTAGTGTCCTACACCTTCTTCCATACAAAGCTTCATACAGACTCATCCCCAAGGATGTCTGCTGTCCATTGTTATAAGCAAACTCCACCAAGTGCAAGTAATCTTCCCACTTGGTTGGTTTGTCCATCACGTACATGTGAAGCATATATTCAAGCACTTGATTAACTCTCTCAGTCTGCCCATCCGTCTGAGGATGGTATGCAGTGCTGAAGTTTAGCTTTGTACCCAAATCTGCAAACAACCCCTTCCAAAAGTTGGAAGTGAACTTGACATCTTTGTCAGATACTATTTCCTTCGGCAGCCCATGCAATTTGAATATCTCCTTCATGAAGATCTTTGCAATGTCACCAGTCTCATATGTAGACTTAACTGGTATAAAATGTGCTGCCTTAGTCAACTTGTCTACCACAACCATGATGGAATCATGTTGTCTCCAAGTCATCGGCAATCCTGTAATAAAATCCATGGAAATAACTTCCCATTTCCATTTTGGAACTGGCAAAGGTTGCAACAAACCTGCAGGGTGTTGATGCTCAACCTTTACCTGTTGACATTTCATACACCTTGAAATGTATTCAGCCATGTCCTTTTTCATACCTGGCCAAAAGTACTGCTTTCTAGCTGTAGCAATTGTCTTTTGATATCCTGGGTGACAAGAATACGGAGCTTGATGGATTTCATCCATAACAACTCTCCTTAAATCTGCTACATTCGGAATATAAATTCTCCCTTTATAAGTGAGAAATCCATCTTCTTCCAATTTATATCCCTCATACCTCTTCTCAAGACTTTGCTGCTGCAACTTGTCTTTGACCTGTTCATACAATTCATCTCTAGCAACATGATCAACGATCTGCTGCCTCAAATCCGATTGGCAAATACTAAGAGATGCCACATGCATTTCCTGCACCTTCCTGCTGAGTGCATCAGCTACCTTATTCTCTTTTCCCTTTATGTGCTTGATTTCAAAATCAAACTCACATAGAAAATCCAGCCATCTTTCTTGACTAGCATTCAGAGTAGGCTGATCAAATAGATACTTCAAACCACAATGGTCTGTTCTGAGCTCAAATCTCCTGCCCATCAAGTAATGTCTCCACATCTTGAGAGCATGTACTATGGCTGCAAGCTCTATATCATGAGTGGCATAGTTCTTCTCATGCTCCTTCAACTTTCTTGACTCATAACATATCACGTGGTTGTCTTGCATAAGGACTCCTCCAAGCCCTTGCCCGCATGCATCGGTACACACCACAAAATCTTTTTCTGGATCGGCAACTTTCAATACTGGTGCACTGGTGAGAAGGTTCTTCAACTACTGGAAGCTTTCTTGACACCTCGATGTCCATTCGAACTTCACCCCCTTCTTTTGCAAAGAAGTGATTGCATGTGAAACTTTGGAGAATCCCTCAATGAATCTCCTGTAGTATCCTGCAAGTCCCATAAAAGATCTCACATCTGTCACATTTCTTGGAGTAGGCCAATTCATAATGGCTTCAATCTTTTCAGGGTCCACAGATATACCCTCTTCTGAAATAATGTGACCCAAGTACTGAATTCTATCTTTGTAGAAGTCACATTTTCTTAGTTTCGCATACAACTGATGCTCCCTGAGCAATTGCAATGTCAATCTCAAATGCTCTTCATGCTCTTCCTCATTCTTAGAATACACAATAATGTCATCAAGGAAAACAAGGACAAACTTATCCAAATACCTGCTGAAGACACTATTCCTAAGGCACATAAATGTAGCTAGTGCATTTGTGAGACCAAATGGTACCACTGCAAACTCATAATGCCCATACCTTGTCCTGAAGGTTGTCTTATGAATGTCTTCATCCTTGATCCTTACCTGATGGTAACCAGACCTCAAGTCAATCTTGGAAAATACCTTTGCTCCTCTCATTTGATAAAAGAGGTCATCAATCCTAGGAAAAGGATATTTATTTCACTGTAACCTTATTCAACTGTCTGTAATCAATACATAACCTGAGTGTACCATCTTTCTTCTTTACAAACAGAATTGGTGCTCCCCATGGAGACACACTCAGCCGGATATACTTCTTTTCCAACAACTCTTGCAGTTGCATATTCAACTCTAACATCTTCGGTGTGCTCATCCTGTAGGGTGCCTTGGACATTGGCACTGCTCCTGGCACAAGTTCAATTGTGAAATCAATGTCCCACTTGGGAGGAAGTCCTGGAATCTCTTCAGGAAACACATCCCTGAATTCCTGTAACACCCGATAGTCCTCCAACCGAGGAGTTTCATCTCTTGTTTCCTCTAAAATCTGAGCTGCATACAACTGACAACCCTTCCTACAGAACTTCTTTAACTGCATTGCTAAAACCTGTCGTACTGAAATTACCTTTCGAATACCTTTCACTACTACTAGGTTCCCTTCTTCATTCATGCACTCGAAAGTCTTATTGTAGCAATAAAGCTTCACCCTGTGAGCTTCTAACCAATCCATTCCAATGAGAACATCATAGGAACCAAGCAGTAGAACATTCAGATATACACAAGTGACCAGTCCATTCATGACCAATGGACATTTCTCTACCACTTCACTGACTTTTCTCTTAGTTCCAGTGGCTAGCTGAACTAACCAAGATTTCCTATGCTTTAATTTCTTAAGAGCACAAATATCCACTACCCTAGGAGTAATGTAACTGTGAGTAGAACCAGGGTCAATCAAAATAGAAACAGATTGCTCAACAATCTTACCTGCTACTTCAACCACAACTGACTGGTGATCTGCCTGGCAGTCCTCCAGTGCTGCATAAATCCTAGGGACTGTCCTTGCTACTTGACCCACTGTTTCTGCTTCTTGAACATTATAAGTTGGCCTTGCACTCTCATTCTTGAGTGGACAATTTCTGCGCATGTGGGGTCCTCCACATTTCCAACATTGAAGTGGCCCTCTATTCTATTGTGGATCTTTAGGCTTTTCTCCTGTCACTCCAACTGGCTTACTCGTAGCTTGAGATGGCTGCTTCTACTGATTCTTGAAGCTATAAGGTTTGAATCCTTTCTTTCTTTGGTCAAACTTCTTGTTCTTCTTGTCCTTCCATGCCTTATGGAAATCTGGCTTACCTTTGCTTTGCTCATAGCAATACTTAGCCTTTCTTATTGCTTCTTCAAGAGTTCTAGGTTCATAAAACTCAATTCTATCTTTGTAAGACTGAGGTAGCCCACTTAGAAAATGCTGGACCTTCACTTTTTCATCCCTGATGTACCAGACATACCTCAACAGCTCCAAAAACTTATTTGCATATTATTCCATGGTCTGATGTCCCAATCTCAGCTCATGGAACTCCTTAATCTTGTCATCATAATACTTGTTAGAGAGGTATTTCTGCTTAAAATACTTTTTGAACTGCTTCCACTTCAATCTCCTTTCGCTGATCTGCTTTACTTGGTTGAATTGTTCCCACCAAATGGATGCCCTTCCATTCAGATTGAATATGGCAACTCTTTCCTTCATGTTTCCTGAATAGTCATGCACTTGAAAGTACTTCTTAATACCCAGAAGCCAAGCTTCAGCCTCTTGTCCAGTCTTTACCTCACCATCAAACGTAGGAGGTTTATCTTTCTTAAATTCATCTCGAGAGTGATCCCTATGGTGTCTTTTTCTTTTCCTTTTATGCGGAGAAGAGCTTGAATCCCCGCTAGATTCTTCAGAATCAGATAATCCACTAGAAGTCCTTCTCCTTCTCCTAGTTCTGCTCTTACTACCTTCTGGTCTTGCTGTACCTCGCCCAGAGTCTATCTTTCTATGCAAGTCTGTCAAACTTTACAACATAGCAGCATTCAACTGATGCTGCTCTTCCTGGGCCTTAATCAAGCTTCTCATGGTAGCTGCAACATCTGACGGTGTCTCTTGGAATCTCCTTCCATTAGACTCTATGTTATCATTTATATTACGTACATTTTCTCCCATGGCATCTTTTGCTCGCTCATAGGAATCTCGAGCATCATATCCGTCATGGGTTCTCATACTAAACCACCCTTTACTTACCAAACTACACTACCTGGAATACTTCTCTTGAAGGTGACTATAATTCTGCAAATGTGTTAATAACACAATTGTTAGATGCATACATTGATACAAATCAACATTACTTACCTTCTCTTGGAATAATCATAAAATTACAAATGCCCAAACACACAAAATTTTCTTCATCAAGGAATGACTATCTGAAGGGGACGACAGGGGTCAAGGGGGCTTGCCCCCTTGTGGCTTCCGCCACTGTAGGGCGGGTCGAGGGCAGCGCCCTCGTTTTTTTTTTTTGTAAATTATTGGTTTTCGCGCAATCTGGCGCATAATATCGCTGCCTCCTTTCTCATGTTCAGCCCTGAAAATTCACTAGAAAACAGCTGAAAAATCCCTCTGAAAACAATCGAAATCTGCTGAGAAATCCCATGGGAAATTCAAAATTTCCTTGCACAGAATCGGCTCTCGGCTGTCTTTCCACATCGGAAGTCTTAGCACTTTGGCTTCCACAACAGCGGACGCTCAATCACTTTCTCTTCCACAACGACGGCTCTCAGAAGAATTCTTTCTTCCGCAACGACGAACTAAATTGATCGGCATCGGCAGTCCTTTTACATCAGAATCCAAATGACTTTGGCTTCCGCAACGGTGGCACACCAAAGGCCAACTCCTTCCGACGGCCGCTCTTTACTTGGAGAAATTTTTTAACTTTTTTGGCGCCGGTGGACTTCTGACATCGGAAGCCAAATGACTTTGGCTTCCACAACGGCGGCTCGCCAAACATTAACTTCTTCTGATTGGCACTTACTTGGAACAATTTTAATGTCGGGCATCGGCAAACTTTTGGATTGGAAGACTAGTGACTTTGGCTTCCGCAACGGCAGACGAGAAACTTCACCAATTCGTCCGCAATGGCGGACGTCCACTTCGCCAGTTCTTCCGCAACGGCGGAGGCCAATTCCTCTAGTTGCTCCGAATGCTCCAACACTTAGCCAATTTTTCTCACTTTTACAATCATTCATATTATGACTTCTGCTGGGTAGAATGAAATACAACTTCTGTCAGTTGCTTCTTCTTAGCCCATAGAGGCCCATTGTTGTCAACATTGCTCTGATACCATACTGTCACGTCCACATGCCTCCGACCGGGAAGGAGGACGCGACTACAAGCTTTGACCACCCAGGCTAAGAGCCCCATGAACAAATGCATACACAAAGTGGTTGAAACAGAATGCTGAAGGAAACTGCGTTGAAGTAAAAACATGCACTTATGCAATCCTCTATCAGACACAACGGAAACATCATACATAGCGGAAACCAACAGCATTCAGTCATGGATGCATTCAACATGTTCATATCATTCATTTTAAACATGTTCATCAATTTCATTAACAAAAATTAAGATTGCAGAAGTAAAATGGACAAAATCACTTATCTTATGATGAACTCGATCCGCAACCAGCTACGTCGCGGCAACGTTCCACCCAACCATAGGCCAGCGTGCTCCTTAATCTCTCAGCAACGCTGCCACCCTCGAGCTGGGCATGATTCTCCATGGAATAAGGGAACTAGCAGGCTTACACATAGCCAAGGATATACAAACACACAGCCAAGCCAATAGAGTTGGGTTTATCAGGCCATTAAGGAGCTGGGGAAGGCAAATTGCTAAGCTGGTGAGCTCATTACAAAGCCAAGAACACCTACACCAGAACTAGTCTGACCTCTATGACACCCAAACAAACCCAACACAAGGAATCAGTCCCTTCTTTGCTACACAGTCCCTCAGGCCCTGCATTCCCTTCCAGTGCTATTCAGGGGTGATGGAGAAGAAGGCCAACCCTCTAGCCCTGTCTGTGTGGTTTCCAGCTACCAGGTTTATCAAGCAAATCTAAGCCAACATCCCTACTCCTCTCACCGTCCGAAGACCAACCATTGCACTCAAGAAATTAAGTCAGCTATCAGAGCTTAAACAGGGAAAACGAATTCAAAGTCATTATTGGCCCTATCATGGCCAAAATGACTCTCAGGCGAATTTACAATGGTCCACAACATGTAAGGAAGACCTCAACAACCACAGCCAACAACGTGGGAAAACACAACCCGTCCTGGGCAATGAGATCACCAAGAAAACATATACAGACCACGCTGGGGAAGAAATTACAATCTCCCAACCTGTGGGTGAGCGTGAGCAACAATGCAGAACCCACAATCAGCCGGTGGGGAGTGGATACGACCACATCATCCGCAAATCCGCAGGGGAAGAAACTACGTGGGTAAAACCCAGAAGGTTCTGTGCGTGAGAGAGGAAACAAGAATTCCACTCCTGCGTGAAGGTGAACAGCTACCAGGAGGACGCGAAATTGTAGTGCGTGGGTGTTTAGAAACTCGTGAAGAGGAAGAAGTGTCTGTGTGAGGGGATGAATAGAAAAATCATGGGTAGAGTGTGCATGTGGGTGATGAATGACAATCCTGCCACCCCACTTCCAAGACCATAATTGCCTCAACCACCAGCAGCCTTTCTTAGTGAAAGTGGTTGGAATAAAACAAAGGAAGAAGACATATGGGTTTTTCTCTCATTGGCCAAGGTTTGACAAATTTCCCCCACATCCTTATCCTTGTGCAAATCATGCCCCTTTCTCATTTTAGTTGCCGTGATCATAGCTGGTCGGGTTCATTTTTAATTATAGATGCATATTTACATGATGACTGTCATAATATATGCCGCATGCCCCGATATACCATTGGTGACAATTCAAATCCAAAACATAACATAACTGATCAATGGTGGGGCCTTGGCCTTTAGCTCCACACCCTGATCATTTACAATTTATACATCATATACATCTAATGTAACAGGGTCAAAACCGGGGCATTACAGGAGTACCACGGGAACCCCAAAGTAGCTGGCCGCTGAGAGGAATTTCCAAGTGAAATGGGCAACAACCCCCACCGATTGAGTAGAAATGCCCAGGAGGAAAAAGCCAAACGCTGTCTTCTGGTAGTCTTGGTGGCCGAGTGACCACCTACAGCCAATAGGAAGCCATTGAAACTGGAGTCCAAACATCATTCCCAACAGTTTGATAAACATCTAACATAGTTGATCACCCATGCTCTTCCTCGTGCCTAAGAGGCAAACCAACACCATTTGGGACATTATACTGACACTATCGAAACCATTCTCAACGATCTCCCACACCATCAAAAGTCCACACAGCCTCTGATTCAGAATCAAACCCATACCAATCTAAACCAGACCTCCATACTGCACCATCAAGCCCCATAGCCGGTGCAAATCCAGATCCATTTTCCGGCATAACGATAGCAAGTGGACCCATGTCCACATCACAACCCATCACCAACAACCCTGCAGGTGGCCCAAGCATAGTCATGCAAACTATCATCAATCAACTGCCACCACCCATAGTGACTAGCCAAGATGGCCCACTTACAGCACACGAGGGCAGTGGCCCTTGCACATACATTGCCCCTCCTGCCACATAAGGGGGAAGTGGACCATCTACTTGCATTGCCCCTACTGTCATACATGGGGGAAATGTCGCCTCCACCCACACTATCCCTCCCACCACAATTGGGGGCATTGGCACATCTACAATGGCACAACCCATACCCCTAGTTATGCAGGTACATTATGCACCTACAAACCCCACCACCATCCCTTTCCCATATCACATCAACCTGGGGTCCAATATGCCTTTCATGGCTTGTCTTAACTTGCCTGATTTGGCTCGATTGACAAACGACCCCATTCGCCATGAAGCTTTTTGGCCTCCAATTCTAGCTATGCTACCATCAAACATCCCCAAGTTTGAAGGCAAGGCAGGGGAATGTACCCAAAACCATATCATGACATTCCATTGTGCTCTTCCAACAACATCGTCGATGATTCCATCAGGCTGAGGCTATTCCAATGCACCCTTATAGGTGCTGCGACCAAATGGTACATTGAGCTACCGCAGGCCAAATATCCATATTTCAACTGCTTAGCTTTCATGTTCCTACAGTATTTCCAACTCCTTGTCAGATATGACAAAGGGGTGGAGATCCTGTTATCATGTCGCCAAAGCACTGCAACACATATAACTGACCACATCCATGAGTGGCGGTGACATCGCAGCTTATGTAAAATCCAACTTGACGACAGGATCTTCTTTTATTGGTTCCTCAAGACCCTGCTCCCACCCATAGCAAAGGACGTCGCATCCAAACGTCCCTAATCCAAAGAAGAGGCCATATTGAAAGCCCAATAGTTTGACCTTATCTACACTCAGTCTGGATATCTATACACTGTCATTCCATATGCTCCCCGTCCAAGTGCCTCCTACCGTGATGCACCAAGGGCATCCCATGCTGTAGATGGCATCATAGGATTGGTCTCCCAATAGCCACAATACTATCCGACACCACCTGTAGCTCCACCACAACCAAGAAACACTGCCAGTGTTGCTTACCAGAACCCAGCTCCAGACTACACAAGAATGACGTCCCAATCCAGAGCAACAAATTCTTACGCACAACCTGCACCACTGTAGCAGATTCAGGCCATGGCTTGGCCAACAAAGCAGTATGTGGGGGAAATGCCCACATTTGTGGCATCGCCACCCCCACAAATCTACTATGCACCACCAGTGCAACTAGTTCAAGCCCCTGTCCCTGCCCCACCAGCTCCTTTGGGACAAGTATTTACACAACAAAACTGTCCCAATCAGCCCGCCCCCAACAATCAACAAGGGAAATCTAGAAATAATCGGCCCTAGAACCAAGCCAATAACCAACCGCAGGGAGGCGGTCAACAACCAAACCCTCCCAACAATGCCATAGCAAACCAACCCACCCAAAACCCCCCATGACAAAATGCACCAAGACGCAACGCCCCGTTGTGCACAAACCAACCATGCACACTATGTGATGTTTATGGGCACTACACATTCGAGTGTCTCCTCATGGGTCAAGCTAAGCAGGCCATTTAGAACAAGGTTCAATAGGCCTCCAATGCTCCAAATCAAGCCCAACCCAACCCAGAACCACAAGGACCTCCTCTTATGGTGCTTCAAAACCCACTACCAGTCCAAGGGTTGGTGGCAACTGCACCCTCTCCCAAACCCAATCCCAATGCTCCGGGGCACCTCCCATGGCCAAAACAGGTGTTCACCACCTACTAGCCATGATGACTGAAGAGGTCAACATGCAAACCAAATGCAATAAGTACGGTACCACCACCGAACCCGCTGACACATCAGCAGTATCAACATCCAAAACAGTCAACCTACATCTTTAGTTACCCCCATTCCCATGCCCCCCTCATACATAGGATTGCCAATAACGCCACAGCTAGAGATGCAGTTAGCTATAGCATTGTGGATGATTTGGCCCAAATGCCAACCTCCATGTCCGCTCTTGAGTTACTTAAAACATGCCCAACACAGTGGAAAGCCTTACTAGCCGCCCTTGGGGCAGTAGACCCCTCCAACTCCAAGTTGATCACATTCGACATGGAGAATGGAGAACCACGCATGCCATCCACCATCACCTTCCAAATCTCGGTGTCTATCCGGAACCTGGTTGTGCACCGGTGCATAGTGGATGACGGGGAATCCACGTGCATTATGTCCACCCTAGTTTGGTAGAAACTCGGATTACCAATTCTGCAACCATCCTCCACAACTCTATGGGGTTATGATGGACACGCCACTAAAGCCCAAGGAATCCTCCCCCATGTCCCCATCACATTAGCCAGGAAGACAGTGCTGATCGACATAGAGGTCATCAATGCTCAACTGGACTATAACCTTCTCCTCGGAAGAAGTTATATGTATGCCATGAGAGCGGTCACATCAACTGTCTTCCATCTCATGATGTTCCCTCATGAAGGGAAGATTTTGACGGTTGATCAAATCACTTATCATGATCCGCAAGGGTTAATGGAACCCGCCAACATTATCCCTACCATCACCACCATTGAGCCACAAGGGATGACTACACATGCTAATTTCGTCCCTGCAATCAACACTATGGTTGACAACACACCAGCCTCCCCATTGTTGAATGTGGGCCCTGTGTTGTTTGTCGATCCCACCATGAAGGCTCCTTTCCCCTCTGTGTCACTGCGACCAACACAAAATGAGACTGTAGACTTGTGCATGGTCTCATCCAACACCACTGCACCCAAACAACAACTGCAACCATAGCCCCAACCACAACCACAACATCGTCCACAGCCGCAACACCAACAATAGCCGCAACATTACCCACAACAGCAGCATTACGCGCAGCCACAACCACAACCACATCCCCACATGCAACTAGCAAGGAGTTATCTGGGATCGTCTCCAGTCCATACAATTCCCTTCCTCTTTCCCCCACCTGGTGTCATGAGCAAGCTGGTAATGGCCACCTTAAGCCTACCCAACTTTACATTGGGAATTCCGGTTGTTATCTTGATCCACCAGCTCAACCAGTAATTCCCAGGTTGTTTTAACCCCGGTGCAACCCATCGTGGTCGAGTCTCACCCTCCACCCAGTCCACAAAAGCCAACTGCCGCACCCACACCCGCACAACCACACCCAAAAACGGCTAGGGGCAAGAATTCCAAAGCCACCGCAGAGCCATGACAAGTTCCACTTTATGCCATCTGCGAGCAACAGGGCCATCCAACTTAGAATTGCCCTAAAATCCCCATGATTCGTGCACATTTGGATGCCATGGATACAAACGAAAACATCCCCGTGGTTGAACTCCCAACCGCACCATTAGTCAGAAACAAGTCACTAAGAACTAACCATTCTTGTGCCCTTTGCGGATTGTATGGACACTATTCTCACCACTATCAAGACTTGCCGGAGTTCTGAATCACTTTAGCTGACCTTTGTCAACATTCCCTTGAATCTGAGATCACTCTAATCGAAGAAGTTCACCCCCCACCTCCTTCTTCAGACACCATTTCCATTTACATGATGTCCAGTTCTACAGACCCTCTTGTCTCCACCATCACCGATGGTCCATCAGACCTGTCTCTTCTATTGTTTCCCTAACCACAGCCGCAACCTAAACCTTAGTTACCAAGGAAACAGTGGGGTTCATTCCTGATCAACATGATCCTTTTCCTTTTCCTTTTCCTACCATCTGGTATCGTGAGTAAGTCTGTCTTGGCAACCCGAAATCTACAGGATTTCACACTAGGAGATCTTGTGTGGTACCTTGAACCACCTACCCTACCTCTAAGGCCCCAAGATGTGTTGACTCATATCCAACTAATTGAGATGATGTTGCATCTACCTCCAGGTCCACTAAAGACTCCTCTTGTCTCCAGGCCTGCCCCTCTTCCTCCAATAGAGTCTGGAGAAAAGGAAACAAAAACCACAACCAATACCATTTACATGATCTCTAGCACCATTTTCCCTTCTATCTCATCGGCTGTGGAAGATCCACCTGATCTATCCCGACACCATTTACACGATGATGGAGAGATTTGTAAGACCGCCTTCGGTTTTGCCCCAATCCCTTTAAACCATAGTGTGGAATCGGTTCTTCCCGTAAAAGACTAGATTCTGTCATCCCACCTTGCCAATGACCTTAGTCTCAGTAAGGGGGCATACCTCTTCGTTGACTCAGATGGTCGACTCTTGAAGAATCCGTTCAACGGGCTCCACCTCAAGAGAGTCTATGCCTGATATAACCACTATGAGTCCCTTATAGCATAGTTTTTTCCCTTTTTTGTTTTGCAATGTTTTTACCACAAATCAAAGACCCCCATTCAGGGGCAGCATTAGTAGCTTCCAATCCAAAGTCACCCAGAACCTATTCGAGACACCCCTCACAACTCCGGGCCCAAATTTCTATCTCCTTATGCGACCATCGTCTCATGTTTAACAAAACAAAATTGGGACTGTTCCTTAGAAGTTACCTCAGTTTACGAGCCACAGCATGGCGATGCAAGTGTCTACAGACCTGTACTTGTATAACTCTTCCCTACCACTAGTCATGCGGGATTTTGGGCCACTGCCCATTAAGGGTTACCATTTTTTTTAGTTTTGTTTTTTATTTTAACACGTAGTTGTCTTCTCCATCCACAACACCTCATGCAGACCTTTGGACCATTGTCCACAAAAAAAATTATTTTTCTTGAACGTATTTGGCATATAAGTGCCCCCGGACTTGCACTCACATCGCATGTAGTCAAGTCCTTCCACCACAACTCACACACAACTCTCCTGACCTTTGTCCGAGAGCCACCTCGGTTTGCATGCCTCTACCACATCGACTCACGAGCCTCTGCCACGATCTATCCCGTGCATGTATTGGTATGTTTGAGAGCCTTCTGCTCCGTCCATACTATGTGGATGAACTTTGGACCACTTTCCACCGTCTCGACATGGGGCACCACCTGTGCCACCACAATCGGTTGACCATATTATAGTTTTGTTTAAGCTCTTTTTTTACTCTTAAAAACAATGAAAATATTGCCAAGTGCAGCTGCTTCCTTTCCCGCTTGCTAAATTATAGGAAAGGGCATCTACATCGTCCCGTTTACCTCCTTTTGCGGACCATGTAGACCATTAAAAGAAAAGGACCACCTTGGTGTATTCAAGCCAAGACTGTTCCCCCCCGCATACTTTTATGCTTTCTCGGGCAGAGGGGCCACACCTTACGAAAAAGCTCACTATGGGTTGTCGTTAAGCTCTTTTCCAACCTTCTCATCAAGAAAAGATTGTCGAGCAAACTTGGTTTCGTTCATGCTCGTAAAAGTATCTGAATGACCATCCAGTCAATAGAGGTTTAACCTTTTCCAGCCTAATTGGACTACCAACGGTAAAGAAGTCTCTCATCCCCTACAGGATGGGTGATCTCTCCTATGTATAATTTTATCCTTTTTTGGGAACAAGAGACTAGCAACGAAAAAGAGCCCCCACTGGAGTCTTCTTCGTGCTTTAAGACTCTCTAAAATTGAAAGCACCATGGAGCATTTACTTTCTCGGGCTGACCAAAAATCCATGAGAGCGTACCACAATGGTGTCCCTAGACACCACCCCACAGAAAATAGTTTGGTAGCATTCCCACATTGGGTCCCCATTGTTCAGAGTACTTTGGTCAAAGTACACCTTCTGGTTCTCTCCCTCACGCTCCTGGTCAAGGAAACATCATTTCCTTGACTAAGGACAAGTCTCCCTTTGTCAACGACAACACACATATTCCAGAGGATAGACCTAGAGGTCCCTGTATCCTAGTTTCATTAACCTCATTGATGAGTTCCTTGGACCACTTGAGAGGAGACCTTAGTGCCTCTCAGGATGGTTGTTTCTCACATGCTCGACTCCAACTACATCATTGCATCGTTGATATTCGTACAGGATTTGGTCTGCATAGTACTTGGTCGAAGACCCCAGATGTCACCTAACTCTAGCACATTGATGAGTCTATTTGAGGGACCCAAATAGGTTATGTCCCTTGTGATTTCCAGGTTGCGTTGGAGACAGTGTTTAGAAGCCCCAGTAGTGCTTCTATATAGATTTATGATTGATGCAACATACTTGTACCACAGAGACTCTGAATCTCAGTCAGCGAGTCCATATAGCTATGTACCATTCCAGATCCGTACACCATCAGTCATGAAGATATAGCATTCCATAAGAATTCCATGGGTCCAATGTACCAGATCATCATTGTATTCAGCATAACATTGAGGCAACCATCATTGTATCATCAATTGTATATGATTGGCTCTTGTATTTTAGAGCATAGATCAAATTATTCTTTTGATATTTTCATGAGCATGGGCATGCCCACCTCGTCTATATACATGTCACACATTATTTGTATCTCACCCATTGATGGGAACCATATTAATACAAAAACCAAAATGCACCATGCCCTAGCCCAGGAAGCACCACCTCTATGCAGCAAATCCTATTATGTTCGTCAGCCATACAATCAACTCCTACCCTCACACATCAGGGGGAAATCTGTTAACCCAAAAAATCCCTCACTTATCTCTACATGGCCTACACCACCCAAGGACACCATTTCACGACCCTCCATTAGACCCCCACACCCTAAAAAAGGCTTAAGGATGAAGAAAAGGGCTTAAAAACCCCAAAAAGGAGCCTAAATAACTCTCCTAGGGGCTAAAGCCTCCAAAAGGGGCTAAAACCCCTCAAAGGAGCTAAAGTTAGGGTAGAAGGGGATAAAATCCCAAAAAAGGGGCTAAAGCCCGGACCAAGGGCTTAAAACCTTAAAAGTCCCCAAAAAAGCTATAAAAGGAGGGTGCGGGGTCACTCTCAAATACTGTTATGCTGCCCATGGATGCCTTGAGACACCTTTGCCTCTCAAGCCACCCACATCCCTCCCTCCTCCATCCATTCTCCCCATTGAGCCATAGCTCCTCATCCATTGTTGAGTGATATAGGGAGGTGCTTCCTTTCAGCCAGGGCATGGTGGCCCATTTCCCCAGAGAAGAGGAATACTTGTGTGTTTTATTTCATTTCTTTGCTTTTGTTTAACCCATATCTTGTTTGCAGGTTTTCATATCTTTTCTTGGGTTTATTTCTAACATATTTTGTAGGTTTACTGTAGCTTAATGATTGTTTGTAGGTAGCCAGGGTGAAGCCCTATCATTGTTTGCAGAGGGGCTCACAGCCACTATCTTCTTTCTGTCTTTTCTTTCTGTCCATTCCACTTTCTTTTCAATATTTTCACATGCAGGAACCTACCCTTCTGTCCTATAGACAGAAGGGATCCATTCCTACCCCTGTAGCAAGGATAAATCCCTGCTACAAGACCATTGCGACAACATGGTACCTTGCATGACTTATTTGAGAGATGCTTGTCACTGGCAAGTGATACCGATGCTCTTGCTGAGATTGAGAACTTATTGCATCGACCAACAAAGGGACTAAAGGATTCCACAATGAACTCCTTGGATAAGAAAAAGACAGGAAAATAGATGCACATGAACATTTAGATTGGCGACTATGAGGTAGATTAAGTTATTTTGGATCTAAGCTCAGATGTTAATATCTTGGAAAAATAGACATGGAAGAAGATGGGGAGGCCAACATAGGGTTGGTCTCTAGTGCAGCTGTAATTGGGTAATCAAGCCAAGGTTCAACCAATCGTGCGTGTGTCGCACTTGGTAGTAGATATTGAGGGAATGAAGATCTATGCTGAATTTGATGTGATTGAAGTCATTGTTGAGGGACGCTACTATCCTGTGTTGCTGTGGATTGTATGGGGAAATTATAGTATGGAAGTAATCAATTTTAAGAAGCGGATGATGACCTTTGAGAATCAAGACATTGAAATCATTGCTTTGATGGATCCAATTGAAGGCTAAAGATATATTGAGCCAGTGAAGGATGAAGTTGTCAAAGGATGGGATCATGGATATAATATTTCAGAAGATTACATCCATCTGTCTGTTGGTGGAGAACTTGGGTGGCACTACACTAGCTCTGCGTCTTCTGACTTGGATGACACTTTAGAAAATTGGAATAACCTCTTTCATGAGGTGTCATTGAGAAAGTGTGTTTTAATTATGCAATAACTGTGTCGCATAACGACTGAGACTATTGAGCTACCAATATATGAAGGATTACCAAAGCTATCTACATTCCTGTTGGAATTTGAAGAAAAGGTACCAGAACCACAATGGTTGATGGTATTGGAAGAAGCATAGAAGGCTACCCCAGCAAGCTGGTGGGTGACTCATAAGAAGTCGATCACTGGATGGTTGCAGTGTTGAATATTGATTGTTAACACCGTTATTTAGTAGAGGAGCAAGAAAACCATGGTGAAGAAGGTAATAGCGCTTGGCAATACTTTGGTTAAAATGTTTTATAGTATGAAAGTGTGATGAAAGGCGAAAAAACGAGGAGTTATCAAAAGATCCTACGGTGCGAAGCGGAAAGGAGAAGATCAACGGCCTATATTATAACCGCTCTTCAAAGATGCGATGAAAATAAGCGTATGTTGGCGATTAATGTGACATATGGATCAATAGTCGTTGATCCATCCGGATGAGATCCACGGTTTGTATAAGCTCCTCTTTGTGAACCTGCACGATTGATAAAACCACGACACTCCACGGAATTGGGTACATGTTTCTTGATCTAACGACGGAGAAATAAAGGTAGATCACATCGACGGTTGTGGATGACTCCGGAGCGGAAACTTGCACAATGGATACGACCAGGATGCCCGGCGGAATGAGGTACGTGGCGCTTGATCCGAGGGTTGAAAATTAAATGTGAAATAGATCAATGGTCATAAATGGATCCAGAGCAGGAAGATGCGTGACAGATAAAGGTAAAGGGTGGTTGCAGAATATAAACCGCTGTCCACGTGGCTAATCGTTGTGCAATCCGGAGACGAAAGTGGTTTGTTGGAAACCACCAAAAGGACGCTCCAGAGTGGGGTCCTATAAAAGGGAAGTTGACGTGTCCTGTGGATATTTTATTGGCGCCGGATGGGTGAAAAATACTTGCGGATTCGTCAACATTCAATTGTCAGTTTCGAATGCACACCGCTACAGTTAACAGGTAAGGCTTAAACTCCCATAATTCGTTCGTCTAATTGCCATTTATCAACTGAAATATGGACCAGGGGAAGCAATTGCAAGGGTCTGGTCGTATTGTAGATGACAGGGAATATTATTTAGTTGATAGGGATAGAGGTGTGTGCGACCCGTTTCTGTCTATAGGAAGCGTGTCAGCCAGTAAAGAAAGGTTATGGCACTATAATTCACAGGGAAATGATGTCTTGAATGTCTGTAAATCCTTTTTTTATTATTTCACGCTCGAACAAAAATTACATTTTCCTGAATTCACGGAATGGTGTGCTGTGAATTATTCCCCTTCTCAGAGAATCATTGTTAGCCACTCTACGTCTCGAATCCTCTGTAAAATCAGTGCCACAGTCACCCGTGAAAATCTCAATTTTCCTGACAGTTACCTTAACACACGTGAACCTGTGAATGAGTTAATCCTTGCTGAATTGTTCAAGAGTTGTGAAACTGAAGTCCGTTGCCAATTCCTGTCTAATATTTTGAAAGAAGGTCAATCTTTAGATGGTCTTTCCTTACCTTACCCTGTGCATATTTTTAAAAATGAAGTTCAATTAGTGGTATCTCTGGTCTGTCAAATATTGGGTCTTGATGATGATTGTCGCGTGAGTGAAGTCATCCTTGGTTTTTTATTGAAAATAAGTTCCTTAGGTTCTGAATCCCAGTCAGTTCCAGTATTCAGTTTTGACGAATACTTAGCGGAAGCAATCCATCTTCAGTTAAGTGAATTTCCAAAAGTCTGGTTCTTTAAATTTCAAACTTACTTGTTGAACATCTTGCTATGTTCAAACGTCACTGAGTTACAATTTTTAAGTACTATTTTCTCCTCTGATTTGCCCAAGAAAATCAGTATGTTTGAATTTGCCAATTCAATCATGTCTGAGACATATAAAATGTTGTTCGATGAATAATTGCCCCGTGTGCTAGAAGAGATGAAATGTCTGATGCAGTCCTCACTCGAGGACCGAGTTGGAGACTGGTTCCTAAATAAAGATTCCATAGTTTTAAGAATATACGGATTCACTGGACAACCTTATAGGTTATCATCTTTCCTCACTCCAATAATTTTTGCATTGGAGTTCATGAGGCAGAGGCTGCATTCAGAAGAAGAGCATTTTGGAGCTTTTAAAAAATCCTCAAATGTCAAATTTCCTCTTAAGGTTGGCTCCCTTATTTTCAAGAATAAAGGTGCCTTAGTGTTTATTGAAAAATCATTGGAGAACATGGAATTTTAGAAGGAGCCAAGGATAAATTATGATCCTCACCATGTAATCTCCCTGAGGAAACAGGCCAATAAGAACAAACCATTTGATCACCAGTCTATCGAAGGTTTGGCTGAAACAACCAATCTGTTACAGTTTATGGAGACTCCTAGGTATGACGAAGATACACATATTGTACCAGTTACAGTGTCCCAAATAACAGAGAGCACTAGTATTGTAATTAAAAGAAGTCTTTCTAAGGTGGCGAGCATGGAATTGGATGAAGACGAATCACATAAAAAAGCCAAGTTGTTTCAAGGGGGTGGAGTTTCAAGTGAAGAAATTTCTGATGATTCTAAGAAAATTTCTATAGTCCCAACAAAAGCTGTACAAATGAATCAGTTTTCATTTAAAAGTGTAGATGGTTCGGAGTAAAGTCCAACGTTCAAGTCAAAAGAAGAGCTCAAGGCTAGTTATATGGAGAAAAGAAAACAGTCTCTGGAAGAGACAAGAAATTTGCCCCTGCGAGTAATAAATTTAAACAATCCAAAAACTTTGATCTCTGCCAGAGATGCCGAAAGAAATACCTTCAAGTTGGCCATGGTGAATGACAAAAAGATGTCAGAGATGGAAATCTGGTTGGACAAAATCAGTGTACCGGATAAGATACAACTTCACAAGCAAATGAGTGACATCATCTATTCAGACCTGTTACAAGCTATGGTAAGAATCAATAAATTACAAATTTTGGTAGATAAACTAGAGATTCAATTGAAACATGAAAAAATTGAGAATAAGGCCAATGCCATTCAGATTAAGAAACTACAAGCAGATATTGTCAGTTCAGGTAATGAGAGAGATAACAGTCAGGCAGTCAAAAGAATGCTGGAGGAAAAGGACAATGCCCTCCAAGTTTTAAAGAAAAAGTTGAATATCCCTGGCGCTGAGCATGTCCAATATTTCGAGTTATTGGCTCTGCAAGAAGAGAAAGACAAAATCCATCAAGACATGATGGAACATAAAGGGAAAGCTGTTGAATTACAAGAAGAAAAATACAGGTGGGAAATTGAATGGAGTGAGCTGATATCTCAAATCGCCGTGCTAAAAAAGGACCAGAATGATGAAAAGGAAATCGGGGAGGAATTGATGAGTCATACTCCTACTGATGAGGACCTGTCACTTGTGAATATTGAGAATCCATTGAATGATTTTTCTGCAGATGATTTGTTAGTACCTATGTCTCAGGTAAGCTTAGAAGATGAAGAAATAAAAGAGTTAAAGGCAGAAAATGAAAAGATCAAGCCTGAATTGGCCAAAGTAAGTGAGAGTAAAAACAAAATACTACAAGACAGGAATCAGCTGCAAAAGAAATTCAATGAACTAAAAGAAAGAAATATTGGGAAAAGTCCTCTCCAGGGGGCAAAGCATATCATTTGGACACCTTATCTATGGAGATTACGAAATTTAGGCACTATCTGAACTTTATTTATTATCAGAGTATTTTGATCAATTTGGCCCACCAAAGATTAAAGTTAGTGAATGAACACATGGAGAGAAGACCTCTTTCCACAGCCCAAAATACATTGAATTTTTTAAATTCATTGACATATCAGAAATTACATGATATGGGAATAAAAGACAGGATATCAATAGTGCTATGGGCTAAGAAGTTCATCCACAAGCATCATTTAATGAAGACTGTCCAAGACAGAACTGATGAAATGGTTTCTCAAGTTAATAACTTCAAGCAGGTTTTCAAAGAGCTATTTGAGGACGGCCTGCCTTCCTTTTGGGAGGAGGAGGGATGGTTGTTTTCTTAGGAGCATTATCACATCTTGTTAGTTCAGAGCCGCATGGACCACTCTAAATTTGATGATTTGGAAAAAGGCCTAACAAGAAAAGCTATTGTGGACAAATTGACAGAGGATTTCGAAATTTTTCAAAAGTTCTTGATGGTCAGGAAAGGACTGCCCAAGGTGTCGTATGAAGCTTACATGGAGCTTGAAGTGTCAATTCGAGAGATGATGGAATGTGACACCCCAAGTGCGGAGCAATGGAAAGCCGTGGAAAGGTTCGGGAAGACAAAATACATCGTTCATTGATAAGAACAGCTGTCGTGTGCTGAAGAGCTACTGGGATAGGCCTTGTACCAAGTTGATTAATTTAATGATCAGTTAGGATTGAAGCTGTAATTTATTCCTAGAAGTTAGGGATTTAGTTACAAGACTTTAAATTAAGCCGATCATTCAGTTATGAATCTTCTTGAAATATCAAATTATTTTATGTATATATTTGCATCTATTTTATGAGATGGGGGTTGGAACCCGTCTTGTTGTTAAGTGTTTTGAAAGACATATATTTTTTGAGCAAGAAATTGAATGCAAAGAGATTATCAGAGATTACAGAAACACTATCACAGAAACCTTTCTGCAG
>LPNX011220466.1:233795-244356 GCA_001517045.1 Pseudotsuga menziesii | reverse complement strand
GAACTGATGAAATGGTTTCTCAAGTTAATAACTTCAAGCAGGTTTTCAAAGAGCTATTTGAGGATGGCCTGCCTTCCTTTTGGGACGAGGAGGGATGGTTGTTTTCTCATAAGCATTATCGCAGTTTGTTAGTTCAGAGCCACATGGACCACTCTAAATTTGATGATTTGGAAAAAGGCCTAACAGGAAAAGCTATTGTGGACAAATCGATAGAGGATTTCGAAATTTTTCAAAAGTTCTTGATGGTCAGGAAGGGACTGCCCAAGGTGTCGTATGAAGCTTACATGGAGCTTGAAGTGTCAATTCGAGAGATGATGGAATGTGACACCCCAAGCGCGGAGCAATGGAAAGCCGTGGAAAGGTTCGGGAAGACAAAATACATCGTTCATTGATAAGAACAGCTGTCGCGTGCTGAAGAGCTGATGGGATAGGCCTTGTACCAAGTTGATTAATTTAATGATCAGTTAGGATTGAAGCTGTAATTTATTCCTAGAAGTTAGGGATTTAGTTACAAGACTTTAAATTAAGCCGATCATTCAGTTATGAATCTTCTTGAAAGATCAAATTATTTTATGTATATATTTGCATCTATTTTATGAGATGGGGGTTGGAACCCGTCTTGTTGTTAAGTGTTTTGAAAGACATATATTTTTTGAGCAAGAAATTGAATGCAAAGAGATTATCAGAGATTCCTGCGCCATTTTTATTACAGTTTGTGCTTCTTTATTTGTGATTGTTTTTCATGTGTTCACTCCATTCTGTTTTCTTCGTATTTGGAACCAAGTGTTAAATGATTGGAATTCATATTCATTATGCTCTAGTCATTGTTTCAAATATTTTATAAACCTTTCTGCTAAAGTCAATATTGAATTCATATCTTGATGCTCTGTATTTATGGATTGTGCTCTACTTCTTCTGCTCCAAATGGATTAAATGAATGACTGTGACCGAATGGTTACCATGCCTCTGATGAACTTCTGTGCATATGATTTTTATGTTATTTATTTTATATGTGACTCCATGCCCAATGGTTATGTGTATTGTTTCAACGACCTTTATAATCTTTGAGTGTTGATATATATTTCTGGCCTTGTAAAATCTGTATTCGAGAGATCCCTCTCTGGAAAGAAAAGCCAGTTTCTTTCTAAAAGTGGTTTTTGTTGTTACCTTGGGATTTACCTCTTACAACCTGGGTACATTCTGAGTGCTAACAAACTGGCACCGTTGCCAGGGAACGAAGGTGCATCTCTGCCCTGGGAGAACGACAGTGTTTTAAGAATATTTCTGTGGGCAATCAGGAATTTTTATCAGTAAAAAGGTTGTGTATTTGTCCTGGCGACTCCATTGTAAAACTTCTTCAGAACTCAAGAAGTCATTCTGGCTTCGAGAAGACACACGCGAGGTAACTCTGATACCGAAATCCTGAAAAATTTTGAAGACCTAGAAAAGTTATTTAAGAGAAAAAATAAAGAAAAGTTAAGTTTTCCTTTGGTTGGTGCATCATCATCTCTAGATGCTCATATTGATCCAGAATGGGAAGTTAACGTTGGGAAAAATCTGTTGAGAACCAAATATGAGTCTGACCTTAAGAATACTGAATTCAATCCTCGTAGGTTAGAGTCTTATTTGTTGGATTCCCTCTGGAGAGATTTGCAACAAACCACTAAAGTTGAAACATTTACCTCTCAAAATTATCAAAGCTCTTCAGTTCCTGTGAATCTACCCAGACCAATGGCAGCCAGATTTGCTCCCTTGCGTTTGCCTCCTTTACTACATGACCTTCCTCAGAACTATTCCCAAAGAATTTCTTTGTTTGATGGAGAGGGCGATGTAACCGCAAAACAACATGTTTCCAGGTTTGAAGATTTCATCGACTTAGAAGAAGTTGATTATCCAGATGTTAAAATGCGTTTGTTTGCCCAAAGTTTGTCAGGTGAGGCAAATAAATGGTTAAAAGATTTGCCAAATGGGTCCATAGTGAATTTTCAGGCTTTCCAAAATGCTTTCTTAGATAGGTGGGATGATAAACATAATCCTTTGCAACTCCTATCTCAGTATAACAATCTCAAAAAGGGAGGTTTTGAATCTATCCATGAGTTTTCTAGCAGGTTCATGAGGGTTTACAATTCCATTCTAGAGGACATAAAACCTTCTGCAGCCGCAGCCAAATTACATTATGCTGGAGCTTTTGATAATGACTTTGCATTTTCACTAAGGGAAATAAAATCAGCAACTCTTGCTGCTATGTTTACATATGCTCTAGAAGTAGAAGCAAATATGATGGCAAGTGGAAAGATGAAACATAGAGATATTGATAGAAGGAAAAAAGAAGATAATTTGCTTTCTACATCTTCTTCTACTAATGATGTCAAATTTGAAATGATGTTGAAAACCGTGGAAAAGTTGATGGATATATTAAATATGGATAATAGAGGATTCAATAGAAAACAAGCTGAGCCTCAGATCAGGTATCCTAATTTCAGAAGACCGAATCCTCTAGTTCCTCCCCAAAATAGACAAAGAGACGTAAGAAATCCAAGAAATCAAGAGGAACAGCAGATTCGTCCACCATTCCCAGAAAATTATGTTGCTGATGAAGATGATCCCACTGAAAATGAGATTCATCTTTTTGGGGAACAAGACTCAGAGATATATCTTACTGAGGAAGAACATAATATGTTCGGACAAGAAGATGGAAGTGAAGAATTTGAAATGGAGACCGAGCAGTATCAAAGGGGTTATTTACATGCAATGGATGATGTGCAAAGGAAAATCAGATTGAGGAACAGAGGTGTCCTCATAAATAAAGGAAAGGCAAACCCAAATCAGCCTTCCACTAGTTCTTTGAATGTAGAAAAGGGAAAAGAATTGCAAAAAGAATCTCTTGTAAATAAAGAGGTTGAAAATGAGGTACAAAGAGATAAAGCAATAAAGCAGGCGGCTCCGATTGATGTGGAAAGAATTGGTTCTGGTTTCAATTTACAAAATGAACTTTCAAAGCTAAAAATCTCTGTTCCATTCAATGAGTTATTGAGAAACAATGAATACAGAAACACTATCACAAAAATGGTCAAAAATCAAGGAGAATGGCAATCTGACATTTTAGAATTAAATGATGATAACCCTGCTATTTCGTTTGGGTCAGAAGTTGAAAATTTAGAAAGTGAAGAAGTTCCCCCTTTCTATTTGAGTTTAAACGTGCATGATAAGGTGGTCCACAATGCTATGCTAGACTCAGGGGAATCACACAACTTAATGCTGAAAGGAGTGGTGGAGAGTTTGGGATTAGAAGTAACAAGGCCTTATAAAGATTTGTATTCATTTGATTCTAAAAGAGTAAAATGCCTTGGTTTGATTAAATATATGGTGGTAACCCTAAATAAATTGCCATCTAAAACTATAGTCATGGATGTGGTCATGGCTGATATTCCACCTAAGTTCGGGGTGCTGTTGTCAAGATCTTGGACTTCCAAGTTGAAAGGTAGTTTGCAGATGGATATGTCATATGCTACAATTCCTGTTCGAGATGGGAATAGAAGATTATATAGTGAAAAGAGAACTCCTTATGTAGTAAGCAGTCAAGATAAACCTGAAATTCATCACATTTATGCTGTTGATACTGATTTGGGGTCCTCCATTTTCTTTAATGATGCTGTTCCACATGATGTAGAAGAGGATTTGCAGAAGAAGTCTGAAGAGAATAAGGAAAAGGAAGTGATATAACAGGATGCTTTGGAAGCAAAACAAAAAAGAGAAGGCCAGTGGATTATGTACTTTGATGGGTTTGCTGCCAAAATAGGTGTTGGAGCTAGTGTGTACATAATTTTGCCTATTCGGGATTTCAAAGCCTTATCATACAAGTTGACATTTGAATGTACAAATAATGTGGCAGAATATGAAGCTTTGTTATTGGGATTGCATGCTTTGAAAGATTTGGGAGCTCAAAAAATAAGAATCTTGGGCGACTCAGAGTTGGTGATAAATCAAATGAATGAAAGCTATCAAACCAGGCATCCTCAGATGAGGGCTTATAGGAATGAAGTATGGGATATGTTGGGAAACTTCTTTACAGAGCATGCAATTCAGGTAGTTCCCAGACATGAAAATTTGGTAGCTGATTCTTTAGCTGTGGCCGCTGGAAAATTTGAAACCCCTGTTGCTGGTCAAAGGGAATACCAGGTGGAAATTGTGAATAGACCATCTATTCTTGATAACTCTAAATATTGGCAGGTGTTCGAAGATGATATGCAGATTAGAAGATTCCTGGAACTCTCTGGAGAATTTGTGAATACTCCTATTGACACCGAGAATATTCAAGATGATGAAGAACTTGAGGAGGAAGGGAATAGCACTGAAAAATTGAAAGGGACCTTAGGAGGTAAGGATATCATCCAGTTAAAAAACAATTTCATACCAAGAGGACTAATCCCTTTAGAAAAGCTTTTTGATAAGAATGATGTAGCTAAAAATACAAAAGTGAAGCCTATTGATGACGCTGTCGAAGACAAGAATATTGGTACAGAAGAAAATCCTAAGATTGTGAAGTTGTCCAAGAAATTACCTGAAAAAGAAAAAGAAGAATATGTGAAATTAATGAAAAAGTATACAGATGTCTTTGCTTGGAGTTATGAGGATCTCAAAGAGTATGATACCTCAATCATACAACATACTATTCCTATAAAGCCTGGGGAAAGACCTTTTAAACATAAAATCAGAAGGAAAAAGCCTAAGCTGCTGCCTATTATTGAGAAAGAGATCAAGAAGTTATTTGATGCCAAGATCATTGTAACGCTAAGATTTTCAAAATGGGTTGCAAACTTGGTTCTTGTCAGGAAAAAGAATGGAGAGATAATATTGTGCATAGATTTCTGTAATTTGAATAAAGTTTCCATGAAGGATAACTATCCTCTACCCAAGATGGATCATATACTGCAGCAAGTGGTGGGAGCTGAAAGAATTTCAATGCTGGATGGTTTTTCCGGGTATAATCAGATCAAGGTGTTACCTGAAGATCAAGAGAAAACTGCCTTTACTACGCCTTGGGGCACTTTTATGTATGCAAAGATGCCTTTCAGTTTGATGAATGCAGGGGCCACTTTCCAGCGAGCTATGGACATCGCTTTTGTAGGGGAAATTGGGAATTTTGTAGTGATCTATATGGATGATATCACGGTCTACTCAAAGTCTGACAGAGAGCATCTGCGTCATCTGGAGAAAGTGTTCATGAAATGTAGGAAGTTCGGTATATCGTTGAACCCAAAGAAGTCCAATTTTGCATTGGAAGAAGGAAAGGTGTTGGGCCATATAATATCAAAAGATGGAATAAAAATTGATCCTGAAAGGGTGAGTGCAATTTTGAAAGTGGGTGAACCCAGGAGCAAAAAAGAGATACAGTCATTCTTGGGGCAAGTAAATTTCTTGAGAAGGTTTGTGCCAAGTTTTACTGAGATCTTAATGAATATCACAAATATGTTGAAGAAAGGTCACGAGATAAAATGGAATGCTGAAGCTAGAAAGTCCTTTTGGGAAATAAAAAAAACAATATCAGAGGCTCCTGTGTTGGTGAGCCCAGATTTTACCAAAGACTTCTCAGTATTTTCATATGCTTCAGAATATACTATAGCTGCAGTTCTGTTACAGAAAAATGATGAGAATTTGGAACAGCCCATAGCGTTTTTTAGCAAAATGTTAAGGGATGGAGAATTGAAATATGACATTATGGAAAAAAAAGCTTATGCCTTAGTCAAAGCACTAAAGGATTTTAGAGTGTATATTCTGCACTCACATATAATTGCACATGTTCCATCTGCTGCTATAAAGGGAATCCTGACACAACAAGATCCAGAAGGTAGAAGAGAAAAATGGATTGCCACATTATTGGAATATGATATCGAAATAAAACCCACCAAGTTGATTAAAGGACAAGGATTAGCTAAAATGATGGCTAATTCAAATTGTGAAGATTTGCAAATTAATTTCTTATCTCATCAAGCTAATCAGTTAGATACAAAAGTGGAAGTAATGGCTGATTTTGTGGCTTCTCCATGGTATTCCAATATTGTATATGTCCTTCGAAATTTGCAAGCACCAGAGGGGTTGAGTAAGTCAAGATCCTGGTCCATAAAATTAAAAGCTGCTAAATTTTGTATTCTAAATCAATATCTCTATTGGAAAGACCCCGCAGGAGTGTTGCTGAATTGTCTTTTGGAAAATGAAGCTCAGCATATAGTCAAAGAATTTCATAAGGGATATTGTGGGGGACATCACTCTTGAAAAGTGACGGAAAACAAAATTCTAAGAGCAGGCTATTATTGGCCTACATTATTTTCAGATGTGTATAAAGAAACTATCAAGTGTCATCAATGCCAGATTTTTTACGGAAAGAGAAAGGTACATCCTCTCCCTTTGAATCCCATAACAGTAGAAGCTGCTTTCCAGCAGTGGGCTTTGGATTTTATTGGATAAATAAACCCCAATTCATCAGGGCAACACAAATGGATTTTGACAGCTACAAACTATTTTACAAAATGGATTGAAGCTATCCCCACTAGAAGAGCCACGGAGAATGTAATTATGGATTTTCTTGAGGAAAATATATTGACTAGATTTGGGTGCCCCAGAAGAATAGTAACAGATAATGCAGCTGCGTTTAAATCCAAGAAGATGGTTGATTTCTGTCACAAGTACCATATAAGCCTCAATCATTCAACTGCCTATTATCTGCAGGGAAATGGGTTGGTAGAATCTTCTAATAAAATCCTAGTAAGGATCATCAAAAAGTTGTTAGAAGATAACAAAAGGTCCTGGCACACCAAGCTCAAGTATTCTCTTTGGACTGACAAGATTAGTACCAAAAGAGCGATTGGCATGTCTCCATTCCAACTGGTGTATGGGACTGAAGTTGTTTTTCCAGCATCGTTAGGTGTCCCAGTCATGAGATATTTCCAAGATCAACAAGAAGAACCTAAACATATGAAAAGGAGGATAAGTCAGATTATTGAGCTGGATGAGCGAAGGAATAAGGCTTATGACAAGGTGCAGTCACATCAAGAAAAAATGAAAAATACTTTTGACAGAAGAATCGAAGAAGAGCAGTTTCAGATTGATGATTTGGTCCTGAAGTGGGATGC
The DNA here is from genome assembly GCA_001517045.1 of Pseudotsuga menziesii. Classification (NCBI taxonomy): domain Eukaryota; kingdom Viridiplantae; phylum Streptophyta; class Pinopsida; order Pinales; family Pinaceae; genus Pseudotsuga; species Pseudotsuga menziesii. Next base: position 237,226 of record LPNX011220466.1, on the reverse strand, counting down.
TCCTAATGAAGACAAACATGGGAAATTCGATCATATGTGGGTAGGTCCCTATGTTGTTGGTGGTTACAGAGGACAAAATGCATTTCTGCTGGAATATCCAAACGGGATTATTCTGGATAGTAATCCCGTCAATGGAAGGTACCTGAAACATTATCTGTCCTAAGGACGAAGGTAAAATTGTATTATAGCCTGTAAATACGTATTTCTCTTTAAAAAGTTAACATGAATGGTAAGCCTAATGTATTTGAAGCCCGCAGTGAAGGCCCTAAGGTACAGGAGGCATGCTATTTCCTTCTCAAAACAAAAGATAATATATCTACAAAAAACAAAAGATGAGTTTTCTGCAAGTTATTGTGAAAAATCAAATACATGCACCTGGTGTACGAGTTCTTTGATACCTCACAGGGAGGATATCATCCCTAGATGGAGCCAGCTGTTAACACCGTTATTTAGCAGAGGAGCAAGAAAACCATGGTGAAGAAGGTAATAGAACTTGCCAATACTTTGGTTAAAAATTTTTATAGTATGAAAGTGTGATGAAAGGCGAAAAAACGAGGAGTTATCAAAATATCCTACGGTGCAAAGCGGAAAGGAGAAGATCAACGGCCCATATTATATCCGCTCTTCAAAGATGCGAGGAAAATAAGCGTATGCTGGCGGTTAATGTGACATATGGATCAACAGTCGTTGATCCATTCGGATGAGATCCACGGTTTATATAAGCTCCGCTTTGTGAACCTGCATGATAGATAAAACCACGATGCTCCACGGAATCGGGTACATGTTTCTTGATCTAACGGCAGAGAAATAAAGGTAGATCACATCGATGGTTGTGGATGACTCCGGAGTGGAAACTTGCATGATGGATACGACCAGGACACCCGGCGGAATGAGGTACGTGGCGCTTGATCCGAGGGTTGAAAATTAAATGTGAAATAGATCAATGGTCACAAATGGATCCGGATCAGGAAGATGCGTGGCAGATAAAGGTAAAGGGTGGTTGCGGAATATAAACCGTTGTACACGTGGCTAATCGTTGTGCAATATAGAGACGAAATTGGTTTATTGGAAACGACCAAAAGGACGCTCCAGAGTGGGGTCCTATAAAAGGGAAGTTGACTTGTCCCATGGATATTTTATTGGTGCCTGACGGGTGAAAAAGACTTGCGGATTCATCAACCTTCGACTGTCAGTTTCGAATGCACACCACTATAGTTAATAGGTAAGGCTTAAACACCCATAATTCATCCGTCTAATTGCCATTTATCAACTGAATTATGGACCAGGGGAAGCAATTGCAAGGGTCTGGTCGTATTGTAGATGACAGGAAAGATTATTTAGTTGATAGGGATAGAGGTGTGTGCGACCCGTTTCTGTCTATAGGAAGCGTGTCAGCAAGTAAAGAAAGGTTATGGCACTATAATTCACAGGGAAATGATGTCTTGAATGTCTGTAAATCCTTTTTGTATTATTTCGCACTCGAACAAACCTTACATTTTCCAGAATTCATGGAATGGTGTGCTGTGAATTATTCCCCTTCTCAGAGAATCATTGTTAGCCACTCTACATCTCGAATCCTCTGTAAAATTAGTGCCACAGTCATCCACGAAAATCTCAATTTGCATGATAGTTACCCTGACCAACGTGAACCTGTGAATGAGTTAATCCTTGCTGAATTGTTCAAGATTTGTGAAACTGAAGTCCGTTGCCAATTCCTGTCTAATATTTTGAAAGAAGGTCAATCTTTAGATGGTCTTTCCTTACCTTACCCTGTGCATATTTTTAAAAATGAAGTTCAATTAGTGGTATCTCTGGTCTGTCAAATATTGGGTCTTGATGATGATTGTCGCATGAGTGAAGTCATCCTTGGTTTTTTATTGAAAATAAGTTCCTCAAGTTCTAAATCCCAGTCGGTTCCAGTATTCATTTTTGACGAATAATTAGCGGAAGCAATCCATCTTCAATTAAGTGAATTTCTGAAAGTCCGGTTCTTTAAATTTCAAACTTACTTGTTGAACATCTTGCTATGTTCAAACGTCACTGAGTTACAATTTTTAAGTACTATTTTCTCCTCTGATTTGCCCAAGCAAATCACCATGTTTGAATTTTCCAATTCATTCATGTCTGAGATATATAAAATGTTGTTCGATGAAGAATTGCCCCATGTGCTAGAAGAGATGAAATGTCTGATGCAGTCCTCACCCGAGGACCGAGTTGGAGACTGGTTCCTAAATAAAGATTCCACAGTTTTAAGAATATACGGATTCACTGGACAACCTTATAGTTTACCAGCTTTCCTCACTCCGAGAATTTTTGCATTGGAGTTCATGAGCCAGAGGCTGCATTCAGAAGAAGAGCATTTTGGAGCTTTTAAAAAATCCTCAAATGTCAAATTTCCTCTTAAGGTTGGATCCTTTATTTTCAAGAATAAAGGTGCCTTAGTGTTTATAGAAAAATCATTGGAGAACATGGAATTTCAGAAGGAGCCAAGGATAAATTCTAATCCTCACCATGTAATCTCCCTAAAGAAACAGGCCAACAAGAACAAACCGTTTGATCACCAGTCTATTGAAGGTTTGGCTGAAACAACGAATCTGTTGCAGCTTATGGAGACTCCTAGGTCTGATGAAGATACACGTATTGTACCAATTACAGTGTCCCAAATAACAGAGAGCACTATTATTGTAATTAAAATAAGTCTTTCTGAGGTGGAGAGCATGGAATTGGATGAAGACAGATCACATAAAAAAGGCAAGTTGTTTCAAGGGGGTGGAGTTTCAAGTGAAGAAATTTCTGACGATTCCAAGAAAATTGCTATAGTCCCAACAAAAGCTGTACAAATGAATCAGTTTTCATTTAAAAGTGTAGATGGTTCAGAGTCAAGTCCAACGTTCCAGTCAAAAGAAGAGCTCAAGGCTAGTTATATGGAGAAAAGAAAATAGTCTTTGGAAGAGACAAGAAATTTGCTCCTGCGAGTAAGAAATTTAAACAATCCAAAAACTTCTTTGATCTCTTCCAGAGATGCCGAAAGAAATACCTTCAAGTTGGCCATGGTGAATGAAAAAAATATGTCAGAGATGGAAATCCGGTTGGACAAAATCAGTGTACCGAATAAGATACAACTTCACAAGAAAACGAGTGACATCATCTATTCAGACCTGTTACAAGCTATGGTAAGAATCAATAAATTACAAATTTTGGTAGATAAATTAGAGATTCAATTGAAACATGAAAAAATTGAGAATAAGGCCAATGCCATTCAGATTAAGAAACTACAAGTAGATATTGTCAGTTCAAGCAATGAGAGAGATAACATTTAGGCAGTCAGAAGAATGCTAGAGGAAAAGGACAATGCCCTCCAAGTTTTAAAGAAAAAGTTGAATATCCCTGGCACTGAGCATGTCCAATCTTCCGAGTTATTGGCTCTGCAG